>JAOTNS010000400.1:0-119707 GCA_028476615.1 Culter alburnus
GTTAGTACATGTTGATAGTTAATGCATAATTAACAGTATGGCTAAACCAAATCAAAAACCTCTTTGAGGAAGGAGTAAGTACTCTAAATTGAAACAAATTTAAATAATATTATCATAGTTTGAACTTTGACTGCAGCTTTGTCATAAACATTACGGATCTCACAGGATTAGTTGTTCCTCATCAACTAGAAAATACTAGATAGGCTACACTAATAACTGACCTTAAAGGGATTCTGGTAACACTTTATTTTGAGGGTCAGAATAATGCATTAGTTAAGCATTAAATGATCAGTTCACTTCAAATGTAAATTAGCCCAAGATTACTCACCCTCACCCCATCAATCCATCATAAACATACTCCACACATATATTATTTTGTGGAGTGATGTAATTATATTTCTGTGCCATTCTATTAAGTTCACTGAACAACAAGCTAGTGATTGTTTAATTACTGCTGGTTTTCAGTTATAAATTGCTAAAATAGTATAATAAATACAATTTGACCTCCTATTCTAAAATAAAAAGTATATCCTCATTAATTATGGCACTAATTGAGTGATATTTAAATTTATTGACCAGAATAAGCTGATAAAAACAGCTTCAAAAGAAATAAATTTTATTAATTCGCTTTAATCCAAATCTTTAGAATCCATGACTGCATTGAATTCTTATCCAGCAATCTTCATCTCCATCCTTTATGGAGATGGCTATGGCTATGTATCTGTAAGGAACCCATAGCTGGAGACGGAGTTGAAATCCATAATGCAGAGATTGTTTATTGACAAAACAAACTTGAATGAATACAAGACGCAGGCAAAGACGTAGTCAAAGTCCAGGCAAGGTTCAAAAACACAGCAAGGCAAGCAGGCAACAGGCCAAATCCAAACAGTAGAAAAAAGGGTAAATCCAAAACAGGCTAAATGGTCAAGACAACATGGAATAGACGGAGATAAGAATAAAGGCTTGGTAAGGCAGAGTTAACATGCAATACGTCGCAAGGTACTCAGAGAAGCACATGGCTTATAAGGCTACAAAAAAGGAGTAGGAATACAAACAGGAAGAACCGCTAAAACTCAGGTGACGGCCCTCTGCTGGAGGGATGAACGTGCATGGGCTGAACTGTTACAGTATCACAGGAAAAACTTTTACCCATTCTTTAAGCCAAAAACCCGGAAGTGTGAAAATGGTTAAATTCTGCTCTGTACCACATACACAACTATTATATAATCACCAGAGAGGACTGCGACTGCAACACATCGTCATTCACACTATTGGTAACACTTTTGACATTATTGACATATTTTGACCACATTATTGGGATTACACTTCTGTTATGTTTTTCTTTATAACTCAACATATTTTTAAGAAATGGTTATGGGTATGTTTGAGTGGGATTAGTTGCTCAAAATATCTTTATAATGCTATATTTTTAATACAATTGTAATTGTCTTAAATATTTCTGTCCATTATGTTGTAATTCTCTATAAAATAGTTATGTTTGGGTTTAGGGATAAAACATTTATCTATAAAATGGCATTATACAGATATCTTTATGATATAAAAGATTTGTAAGTATTTTAAGTTTTTTTTTTTTTTTGCTCTGAAAGCATAATATGTTTATGTTTGCCAGTGTGTCCATGTTATATCTTTCACCATTTATCCAAATGTAAAAGTATGTTTTGTGTCTGTAAAAGTTACGTATTAATACTTATATAACAATGAGACCATTCAATAATTGCCATAATTGAGGATATAAATTCAGTCATGAAACTCTAACTATCGCTGATTGGTTCTTCCAGTACTGCGACACCAACCAATCAGAGGTACTTCCTAATCCACATAGCTTTATTTATATCATATCCTAGCTGCGATCAGCACACCGCATGATATGAGGACTCCTATCATCCCACATCCTCCTCAGCGCCACCTGTAGAGATCTGCTACAGGAGATCATTTTGCAGCAGCCTTTCCTTTGATGTTATTTTGACTAAACTGAACATATCATGTATTTGCTCAGCAGCAGCAGCGTAGCAGATCTCACTTTAGAATAGGGGGTCAAATTGTCTTTATTAGTACTGTATTAATGGCAGTTTAGCCTTAATTATTGGCTTAATCTGCTCAATAAATTTAAATATCTCCCAATAAGTGCCATAATTAATGAGGTTATAACTTTCACTTTAGAATAGGGGGTCAAATTTTCTGTATTACACTAATTTAGCAATTTATTACTGTAAAACCAGCACTAATTATACATAACTAGCTTAATATTCTTTAGTTAACTTAATAGATGGTGAATCACTGAAGCATAAAGTTCATATACACAAAAATAATATATTGCTTATTAGGTTGTAAATAATGGCTAAAAGGTGTTTACTGTACATTCAGTTAATTATTAATTACTAGCTTATTTTTGCTTATTGCATTAATGTGGATCCTTCAATGGCTAATTTGAACTTACTATATGTTAAGATAATCATTAATTACTAGCTTATTTATGCTAAACACATGCATAATTATGGACCCATAATTTCAGCTCCATTTCACGTTGCTGGTATTGCCTCAAAATTTATTTTTCTTTTCTTCCATGCGCTTTTTTTATCTTGTAAAGTTGCATCAGAATAAGTACAAAATTACATTTTACAGTGAAATGGTAAATTGTAATCATTTCAGAAAAATCTTTGAAATATCTGCATTTCTCAGCTAAACTTTTAGTAGCCTACTGTCACTTCATTAAAAGTTTTTAGTATTCTACTAATTCAATAAACATGTAAAATAACTAAACTAAATATAATAACAACACTAATGTGTTTCAAAAACACAATGCTGTTTACTGACTCACTGTTGAATGAAGGAGGAAGTTCATGGCTGTGATCAGAAAGGCCGCTGTCATCACTGCAGTGACTGTGATGGTGATCCATTTCTAGAAAGAACAATGAATTACAAAATTGAATAATAAAATTGTTCATCATTTTTGACACATTGTTAATGGCATTTTAATGATTTTGAGACCAAAACGGACACACAGGGCCAGATTTACTACCAGCTTGCACCAGCACAAACCCTCTTTTGGAGTTACAGTATTTCACAATTGCTAAAACACATTTCTTGAAACCATCACTCATTTTCTCAAAACATTAAACACAATCCAAACTAATTTCACAAAACTTCTGACTCTTATGGCAAAATTAAACAAAGCTTTCAGATCATACACACATTAAGCAAAATATAAACACACACAGATCATTCATTAGACACTACATTAAAAAATGGAAAACACAACATCCAGAACATGAGGTTACAGAAAAAAAGTATATTGTAACACAGTAAACACATTTTGCCATTACATAAAATGTATATAAATCACAAGTAATGTGAATTTAAAGTATACTGTATGTACTGCAAGTACAGTATTATATTCAATATTATATAGTATTGAATGTCTGTATATACAGTACTTACATACTGCAAACATACAGCAGTCTAAATGCAAATGACTAAAAGGTCAAAGAAAACTCTAAATGAAAGAGGGTTCATTTTGGCTGTACAGCTCTAAAAGAAAATAGTTTCATTGTTCAGCTGAAGTCAGTTCAGTGTTGATTCACTTACATTGTAAAGACCATCAATTTATGTAAATTACTGTAAATTATTTCCTATAAAGCAGTTTCTGCAGAAAACAGTGATGTCATCATCTAGGCTAGCTTAGTTCAGTTTCATCCTATAATGTCAGTACTGTCAGATCAATAATTGTTGAATATTATTAAATATTGTTGAGGACATTTTCCACATCACAGGCAATGTCGTCTCTTGCCAGGCAAAGGGAAAAACCTGTGCCGGATCCAGCCTTGACAGCCTTGTCTCCACACCCCTTGCTCTTTCTCCTCATCATCCTCTTACACATACTCTTCCTCCTCTACTTTTCAGATTGTTTCCGTCTATAGTTGGTATCATCATTCAGCACCTGTGTCACCTGTGCACTCTGAACTGACCTATATTTTATACAGTTGATTTGATCACTTCATTAGAAATAAGTGTGAATAATTGTGAGTCATGGTGTTTAAGGATGACAACTGTGTTGTAGTTGTGTTTAACTTTGTATTTACCATTTGCAACACAGTGCAAAGTGTGTTTTAGTGAGTAAAATGTTTTAGAGTTTTGCAAAAAGAGTGGATGAGATTTGCAAACAGTGTCTTAACTACCTGAACTTGTTTAAGGTTTTGCCTACAAAGTGACTGATTCGACAAATGGGTTTAGGCCACTGAGCATGGGTTCAGAGAATGGGGTTTAGTGTTTTTAGCAATTGTGAAATACTGTAAAAAGAAATGCTGTCAGCAGGGCCGGTTCTAGACATTTGGAGGCCCTAGGCATAATTTATGTTGGAGGCCCCTGACTCTTCTCCCCTCTTTAATATTGTAATAATTTTACCGTTACTCTCCAAATTAATGTAGAAACAACTTAAAGCAACAGCTTAAAAAAAATGTATCTGTGGCCTGGCCCAAATAAATGTATCCATATATTTCCTACCTTTTAGACAGGTAGGAAATATATAGTAATTGAATAAATTTATCAAACACTTTATGCAGTCTTCACTGCATAAATTATAAATTAAACATAAGCCTTATTAAAGCAATTGTCTCTGTGGCTTTGTTCTTGATGAACATTAATGACAGACATCACAGTAACTGGTTTATTAGGCTGCTGTCACTTTAAGAGCTCCCGCTGATGTGACGCGCATCTCATTTTCTCACAACTCTTTAAGTTCATTTAAGACGTTATTTAACTCTTTTAAGACTACTCTAATGAGGATACTTGACAAAACAGGCATAATTCTGTGTGTTATTGTTTGTTCAAGAGTGAAAGGGAACTTGATATTGCTGCGCATTTCTGTCTTTTCTTTCTGTGAGTCTTGTGTGTCAAATGCAGTGCACGTTATTAAAAAAGTAATTAGTTATAGTTATTAGTTACTTCTCACAATAGTAAATGAGTTAATAACCGAGTTACAATTATAAAAGGAACTAATTACCAGGGAAAGTACTATTGTTTTTTACTTTAAAAAAATGCCCCAATTGAATATGTTAAATAAATGAAATGGACATGCAATTTCTCTGTACTGTATACGTGTTGGTAGCCATTAAATACGTATTTAGTTTAATATTTATGTTTAAATAGGCCTATTATAATGTTATTTTTAAATTTAATCTATTTGATTATGAAAAGTGTGAACAGCATGAGTAAGATGCATCATGCGAAATATCGGGACACATGGAATGGGTCAGACATGATTTTAAACACTTCATTAAGTTTTGTTTTGTAGAAAGCCTTTCTTTAAAGTGAATTTCGTTTTGTAAAAATTGTATCTTAATTTTAATCAATGTTTCATCAACCAATTGCCTGGATTTAATAAATAAGAAGCAAATTAGCAGGCAATATAATAATGACATGGAGGTGCCGGCGCGATCACTGACGCGTGAACTGGCGCGTCTTATAAATGACCGAAACTCAGCGGCTGCTTGCCTCACAGACATGAGAAAATTATAGAAGCTTGAAATGTCTACTTTTAACGAAATAATTCAAAACGAAAAGAAATAGGCTCTCTGATGATCATCCGAATGAAATGTGCATTCTCTCTCTAAGCGCGTCCACGGAGATGATGAGAGTCAATAATGTCAACTTCATCTTCGCAGCCGACACTGATTCAGAAAACATTAGTTTATTAATAAACAATTAAAATGTCACTTTCATAATCATTACTTTTTGAAGGCTTTTTATGGCAAGCTTTATTTAGCATTTTGCTTCGCAACACCCACAGGATGTGTTCGTTTTGGCGAGTCCATCGGACCCACTCTGACTATGGTTAAGATAAACATCGTCACTATTTTTAGTTAATTAATACATATTGAAATAAATTGTAGATAGGACATTTGTACATTTTTTTTTATTATTATTATTATTATTATTATTATTTTTGTCCCTCTGTCTGGGCCTCATCCCGCCAATCGGGCCCTAGGCACGTGCCTAGTTTGCCTTTGCGTTAATCCGGCTCTGGCTGTCAGGATTTACTAAAGACACGCAGCGCAAATTTAGCGCTGAAAAGGCGTGGACTGAGTTGTTTTTGCGGCTGATCTTATTGCATATTCATTTGTAGGAGTTTCCCTTTCAGACGCAAAATTTATGGGAGGAGAATATTTAAATGAATCATGCAATGCGATTTACTAATCTTTGCTCTCGTCAATTCACTGGTATTTGCGACATTATTTAACGCCCAGAAAAAGCTTTTTTATTTTTTAACAAAATTCTTAACCAAGTTTGTGACAAGGCTGAAGTTGTTCCTGCTATGGAGACACCACAGAGAACAGAGCTGTGCAGCTGTATAGCACAGCAGGATACGCAATGCTTGTTCCCATTATCTCAGAAAACCAAGGTTAAGCATAAACCAGGGCTATAGCATCCACTATCCAGCGGGATAATCTTTTGCTGCGTAGTCCTTTAGGACGGCCTCTGAAAGCACACAAAGAGCTGCTCTGATTGCTGATACTGGCTGAAACACTCCACAGAAGTTCTGAGGGCCTGAACCAGGCAAAGTATGTTAGATCTCTGTTCATCATCCGAGGTGGGGAGAGCTAACAGAGAAATGACTTGCACTTTCATCAGAGTAGACTTTACTTTAGGCACGTGCCCATGGCTGGGTTTGAGGACGACCTTACAATCCTTAGGCCCAAACTCCAAACAGGAAGCGTTCACTGAGAGCACCTGAACACCCTCACAGAGAGCTGCAAATGTTCCCACTGATGTAGTTTTCCTTGGGATCTTTGGCACCCTGTCAGTTTTGATTAAAAGTAAAAACTAAGTTATTTACATCACTTATATCAAACTTTTAGGCTATTCTTACAGTTTAATTTGTATTATTGTTGCAGTTTCTTACAGCATGACTGCCTCTGACATGAGGTTTCACTGTGAACCCTGTATGAAAGTGAAAGGATTCAAAGTTGTGAAGCAGTATTATATCTTTCAGTGAATCCTTGAATCTTTTCTGTTGTTTTTTATTCTGTTTATGATTTCTGTTAAACCAGCTATAACTAATATAGCTTATTTATTTATTATTGTTGGACAAACTGCACAATCAGTTGTCTATAGATATACTTTTGAACTGCTAATAATTTATCATTTGTGTCACCATCATCAGACACAATTACACTAGAATCTTCACCTCTGTATTCTATAAGCTTTATATGTTTATATTAGTGGTGGGCATAGATTAATTTTTTTAATCTAGATTAAAATGGCTCATTTGAATTCTGCCGAAGACATTCAGAATATGTGAGATACCCAAATTGTCCCTGCATCCCAATGTCCTACTATCCATCCTAAATAGTATGTGAGATTAAAATAAGTGTTCCCAAAGCATAGTATGTTGAAAAGAGTATGCCAAAAGTCCCCGGATGGTCTACTATTTCCGGTAGATTTTCAAAGTGTGGATCCGTGCACACTATAAAGGCTAATATTGCCCACAACCCATTGCTGAGAGGTTGTTTGAGTGACTAATAATCAGTTCAAACTGATAGAAAATATTTATTTAATGTTATATGTGTTATTTTTCATCTGCAAATACCAATGTGGACTTTTATAAAGATCTGATTGGCCATTAACTTTTAAATGCATCATTATGCATTAATATGAGGAGAGTTCTCCACATGAAAGACTCGCGACTGCAGATCAATGTGCTGCATTTCTCTCCGATACGGTAGGAAATTAGCTAAATGAAATGTGGAGGATGTAAGATGATTGACAGGCCAGTTTACGGTGACTGGATGCGACAGAGAGCAAAGACGCAATTGTATGACGTGATGGTATGTCCCAAAGCTTGTCTACTCTTTTGCTACACACTCAAAAGTAAGTACTTTTTGTTCACAGAAAGAGTACATACTTTTAGTAGTCGAATTGGGACGCAGCAAATGACTAAAAGTAATCCGCCATTTTGTCCGACAAAGCAGATAGGCGTTAGAAGATTAACCTCGGACCTCGGTGGAGTTAAACTTGAAAAATTGTGTATATTGACATCTTTCCGCGTTTGAAACAACATTGATTCTCATGTTCATTCATGTTTATTTGATGTTATAAATGGACTCGTAGTAAGAGATGATCGGTTTATGAGCCTCTTGAGTTGAGGCATTACAGCAATCTGTCACGACCATGGTCACGACATATTAAAGAAAACGGGTTTTATTGTTTGAAATTCTTAAAAAACTACACAGTTTTAAAGCTGGGACTTTGTTAAATAGCATAAGTAACCTGCTCTGTCTTGTATGTCGACGTGTTGTCAGTGTCCTCTTTGCTCCGCGATGCATTATCACTGTGTGTGGCGTGACAGCGTCACGGCTTGTCGGACAAAGCAACAGTAACTAAGGGGGGGCGGGTCTTTGCGAAGGGTCAATTCGGCTAGGTATACATCCGCGCTAAAATATCAAGGTGAAAGTCATCATAGCTTGCGTAGTATAGACCCAGCTCCCAACCCAACTTTGAGAATAGATTAACGGCGATATTTTTTTTATCGCCCGATAAGAGTCTCATGTTAACGCAGCACGTTAACGCCGATAACGGCCCACCACTAGTTTATATCATAGACTGTAAAAAAAGATGGACGACGCGACGCCGCTTCCTTCCATTGTATTGAACTGAAGCCATAAGGGACGCCGATGGGCGCTGACACGTTACGCAAAAACGTCAGTTTGGAACCTGGGCATGCGCAGAACGAATCGTCAGTGGAGCCCGGAGGCGGAGTCGCGGTATCAAACTTCCGCCCAGACGGCTGCGTCATCATTGATGTATTTTAAATAGGCTATATAAATTATACGTAATTTAGAATTCTCCCTATAAAATAATAGGCTATTCTGTTTCTAGAGCAATAATATTTTTGAAACAGCAAATTCAGTAGATAAACTCAATATAATATGCCACTAGAAACAACTCTAAATCGTCAGAAACGGTCCTGCCATTTTAAATAAAAGGTTTAAACTAACGTTACAGGAGATCGATTGCTGTAGACAGTGCTCTATAATTAATTAGAGTAGGCTATCATTAGTTTTATCCTGCTAATTATTATTTTATACCCATAAAAATAATTAGTAACTGCCAGATAACGATCACCTGCTTTTTTCCGTCATGGCTAACGTTAGGCATGTTATCTTGACTAATAACGTTTATTAATTAGCTTATGAAGCCCACATTTAACCTTACCGAGAAAAGTTCAGATATCCGTCAGATCCTGTAGGTCAGTTAGTACAGTTTACTGCTGAACAGCTCAATTTGTCGGTGTGAAATAACACAGAAACTGAAAATTAATAGTTATTTATTTATCTTCACTCTCCCCTCGAAGCCCCGACAGTCCTCAGACGAGCTGTCAATCAACTGTGAATCACGATGACACGCCCCGTTTCTATAGCACCAAATTGCTAGCTAAAATCAAACTTATCACAAAAACGAACAATTGAATATAAATCAGCGTGATAACAACTACCTTAAATGACCAAAACCATCTTTCGGAAAATTTTATTTGAAGCATAATTTATTTTTATGTTTTAACTTAAGTCTCATTCGTCTGCATTGAGCGGGCGGGGTTTATGACCTGTACTGCATCCAGCCTCCAGGGGGCGATCAAAGAGCCCGCAGCTTCACTTTTCAGGACGTATGAGACACACCCGGTTTATATACATGTATGTTTATACTTTGTATAATGGCGTATGATGTTTAATGCACATTAAGAAAACTAAGTATATGTGCTTCTGTGAATTCTGTT
Source organism: Culter alburnus (assembly GCA_028476615.1). Classification (NCBI taxonomy): domain Eukaryota; kingdom Metazoa; phylum Chordata; class Actinopteri; order Cypriniformes; family Xenocyprididae; genus Culter; species Culter alburnus. The sequence goes on from JAOTNS010000400.1 coordinate 9,791, forward strand.
CACTTTCAAGTTGTCATGTGTGTTTCCTGCAGACATGAATTAGAAGTGTCACATGACTATCTTTTCAACCCCTTCCTAAATGCCAGGAATAACTGCTTATCATCCGTGGTCCAGTTCTGATGTTCACGTATCCACCTGCTGGCTCTTTCGGCGGTGGACAGGGGTCAGCATGGACACCCTGACTGATCTGCAGATATGCAGCTCGATATGAAACAAACTGTGATGAACTGTGTATTCTGACACCTTTCTATCAGAACCAGCATTAACTTCTGGAGCAGTTTGAGCTACAGTAGCTCTTCTGCTGGAGTGTTGCTGGTATTGCCTCAAAATTTCTTTTTCTTTTCTTCCATGCGCTTTGTTTATCTTGTAAAGTTGCATCAGAATAAGTACAAAATTACATTTTACAGTGAAATGGTAAATTGTAATCATTTCAGAAAAATCTTTGAAATATCTGCATTTCTCAGCTAAACTTTTAGTAGCCTACTGTCACTTCATTAAAAGTTTTTTATTCTATTAATTGAATAAACATGTAAAATAACTTAACTAAATATAATAACACTAATGTGTTTCAAAAACACTGCTGTTTACTGACTCACTGTTGAATGAAGGAGGAAGTTCATGGCTGTGATCAGAAACTCCGCTGTCATCACTGCAGTGACTGTGATGGTGATCCATTTCTAGAAAGAACAATGAATTACAAAATAGAATAATAATATTAATCATCATTTTTGACACATTGTTAATGGCATTTTAATGATTTTGAGACCAAAACGCACACACAGGGCCAGATTTACTACCAGCTTGCACCAGCACAAACCCTCTTTTGGAGTTAAAAACAAATACTGTCAGGATTTACTAAAGACATGCAGCGCAAATTGAGTTGTTTTTGCGGCTGATCTTATTGCATATTCATTTGTAGGAGTTTCCCTTTCAGACGCAAAATTTATGGGAGGAGAATATTTAAATGAATCACGCAATGCGATTTACTAATCTTTGCTCTCGTCAATTCACTGGTATTTGCGACATTATTTAACGCCCAGGAAAAGCTTTTTTATTTTTTAACAAAAGTCTTAACCAAGTTTGTGAAAAGACTGAAGTTGTTCCTGCTATGGAGACACCACAGAGAACAGAGAGCGTGTGATAGAAGGGAGAAAATATTTTCCACTCGTATTTCCTTGGAATGTCAGAGGAAGATGTTATCTGAACATATCGGCCAGCATGGCTTGGAAAACCATATTAGCCTATGTGTGTTTGTCAGATTACATGTAACAAGTTGCGCCTGTGTTCAGCATCAGGCATCAGCTCTGATTATTTGTGTCCCAACACTTAATTTGCGCTGCTCCTGATAAATTGCGTTGGTCATTACGTAAATGATTTGATTGCGTCTGTGTTCTTTAATTTGCGCGTCAGCAGTAATTTGTGGAATTGCGCTCTCACGCTAATTTGCCCGCTAAATCTGGCCCTTAGTCTAGTTGATATTCTCCATTTTGAGTAATTGAGTAATCACATCGTTCTGATCTTTTATAAAGTAGACATACTGTAATATTATTGAAATAACATTAACTGAAAATATTTCAATCATCTGAATGTAGTCAGAACTACCGAAACCCTCTATTATTTTGTTCTTGTAAATATAACTTTCTGTTTAATCTGCTTCGTTCAATCATCTTTCCTTGAGAATGTCTCAGAAAGTTCTCTGAAGTAGCCTATCGTTATATCTGTGGTGAAGACTGAACATTTTATTTTCTATGGCAGCTGAAATCAAATGATATCAGCTGATGTTGAATGTTTCTTCATTCATAAAATCAATTATTATATTAGCCTACATTTTGTACTAATTTTGTGATGAGCGAGCAGTGTTGTGACATCTAAAATATGTTAAAGACAAGTTTTGGAAGACATTTTGAATATTTGAGACAGACATTATGTTCTAGTTAGTTTAGTGAAATTGATGGTCTCAGAATGCACATGGGCGCCCTCTCATGTCGAAACTAAGGTCATGTCGTCTGAAAGCTGTGACTTTGTTTTATTAAATAGCCTGCATCAGAAAAATCTTCAACAATCAGGCGTTTTCTTTATAATCGCGTTTAGTATTCAACATAATCAAGAGCCTATAATCACTAGCTCACACGTATTGGCCTATAATATTTGCTCAATTTGTTTATATGGCCAACGACTATACTAATATGGAATCAAGAACATCCAGGTAAACAAAAGCATCTGAGCGCGCACACGCGGACACAGCGCGCCCTGTATCTGCGTCACCATAAACATTTTGACACATTAAACACATCCAGTTATTGCAAGCACTTGAAAATGTGTTCAGCTGGTCACTAATTAGGCTCATTTCTGTCCGTGCACTCATGATTAGAAAACAGAGGTGCGCGCGGTTTGATGTCTGTCCAGCTTGAGACCCAAATAATTCTGTCTGCGCCACAAGTTAGATCCAGACATTAAAGTGACAATAATACCATCTTAAGGGATCAAGTGTGGCATACTGGACAAATATTACAATATTTAGAACTTTAGTTATTTAAAACAACGTCTAATAAAAAAAACAAACAAAAAAAAAACAATGTTTCTGTTTTGCGATTAAACTGAATCTCGAGCTGGAACTCTGAGCTTTACAGCTGGTAACAACTTAATTACACTTAACTTGCACGCGACTAATATATCCAGTTTAGTTTTAAACCATTTGCATAACACAAATAAAAGAGAAACAATGCGAAAATCTTCCCAAAATGAAGTTAAAACAAGTTTACTTGAACTTCTTTGCTCCTCCTTCATTTTTCCCGTTATCTTCTGCCCGAACAGACTGAAACCGAAACCACTCCCAATAGATGAAGTCGATGTGAGGCCCTCTGCTGGGGTGTTCTTCTAAATTCTGAAATTAGAACTTCAAAATGGACTGAGTAAAGTTTTCTTGTCTCTACCAGAGTTGCCAAGTCCGCTTATATTGGGGCTTGTTTTTCATGAAGTTAGGCTAATTATATATCGCGGGTTGTGTTTTTTAGGCTTATTTCCAGAACACCTTTGTGTATCTGGGCTTGTTCATGAGTTCACACTTACATATAATTAAATAGAGTACAGGTTCAGTTTATTCGCTTCTGTCCTTGGGGCTCTGAACTCTAAATTTGACTCAAACCCATGCGGACACGCGCCTTCAGACGCAGATGCCTTTATCCAAATAACAATTCTACATTTTTAGATCTCATTGGATTTACTTTATTTTCCTCATTTGTTTGTAATAAACAAATGAGGAATAAACAATTACAATAAACTTTAATAAACTGTATAGATTATATACAACTATTTTATTATTGAATTATTCATTCATAAAATTATATAATTAATTATTAGGTACACACACACACACACACACACACACAACACATACACTTTCTCACACACTCATACACTCATAGTGATATTTTAAAAAGAGTGGGAAAGGTTAGACATGGTTGTTTATGTTGTAACAAAAGCTTTATAAAGTGAGATTTGGCAGTGCTGTACTAACTTTATTGCCTGACAGATTTAAGGGCATACTGAAGACAGTGTGGTTTGACCAACATGTGCGAATTGAATATTGAAGCCATAGACCGATTTGCAAACCACAAACGAAAAATGAGAAATCAAGCCAAAATCTAATTTTGTTCGATAAACCGAACGGAAAAAACTAACAGATGAGCCTTTTTTTCATTTCTTGTTATTCCATTAATGAACATCACTCAGTGTGACCATTAGTGATGACACCTGATGTTAATGAATAAAAATCACTGAAGGAAAGAGGAACAAACATTTGAAGTCATCATTGTGGTGATCAGTGTTTCCTGTAGGCTCTTGACCCTTCATTGTTTATTAATTTTTTTCTGGCTGCTTTAACAGTGTTTAGAAACACATTTACTGAAGAATATGAGACAGAATAACATCCAGTGATGATGACTGTTAATTCATCAGTAATTAGCCTGATTGATCACATCGGAAGTCTAATCACTGATCAAAAGGGTGTTTTGTTATTAATTAGTTTAAATATTATATTACTGACCATGTGATACTATTGTGAAAATCAGACTGTCTGAAAAATGAAAAAATGTTCCACTAATATCAAGAAAACCTTAAACAGACTGAGCTGACTGCCTATATAAGTATAGGCACCGAATGCATTTCATCAAAATCTTTTGACTGAGAAGTGGCAGTGTCGACTTGTGTGCAGCTGTATAGATGATATATACAATGCTTGTTCCCGTTATCTCAGGAAACTAAGATTAAGCATAAGCCTCTGCTTCGTAACTGGTAGTCCTTTAGGACGGCCTCTGAAAGCACACGAAGAGCTGCTCTGATTGCTGATAATGGCTAAAACACTCCACATAAGTTCTGAGGGCCTGAACCGGGCAAAGAAAGTTGGTTCCCTGCTCGTCATCCGAGGCGGTGAGAGCTAACAGAGTAATCAGAGTAGAGTAGAGTTTACTTTATGGGCACGTGCCCATGCCTGGGTTTGAGGACAACCTTACAATCATTAGGCCCAAACTCCAAACAGGAAGTGTTCACTGAGAGCACCAGCAACACCCTCACAGGGAGCTGCAAATGATCCTGCCGAGAGACCGCAGATGTAGTGATCCTTGGGATCCTTGACACCCTGAGCAAACATCCCTGACATCTTGGTATGACGAGGTGCAGCTGGTAGGTCCAATCATCTTAGGACAGGGAGAAGCACAGAAAATAGGACAAAACATGCAACAAAACTACAACTCCCAGCAGGCCTTTGGGTCCATTGGCAGCACGGTACAATAATAAATTACATCATAAAACACAAATGCATACGTCCTGGCATGTAACAGAACCACACTTCTGAAGCAGAAAGGCCTGCGAGTGAATTGAAGCGAGTTTAACAGAAAATGTACTAGTAACTTTCTGCCATGACATTGTGTTTTTCTATGTTTTTTTCTTACAGTGTATTTCACAGTCCTACTATATACAAACAAACCAGCAATTGGTCTGCTGTTTGTTTCCTTTTTAAGACCTCTATTGAATCTTGAAGACCAACAAAATCTGCATCTCCCTCACTATCACAGAAATCATCTCCTGCTGAATCTCTGTTAATCTGTCATTAATTTGACTCAGATGTTGATTGTGTTTTGGAAATCACTGCTGATCATCTGATGAAGGTTTTTGACCATATCAGTGAAGACACATGCTGTTTAGAGTCGACCAATTGATCGGTTTAGCCGGTTAGTTGTGTTCAATAGTGGGTGAATTACACTGCACTATTGTGATTTTGTTCTTTATTTATTTTCTATGTTGCATATGAGAGTCAGTTTTGATTAAAAATAAAAACTAAGTTATTTACATCACTTACATTAAACATATAGGCTATTCTTAATTTGTATTATTGTTGCAGTTTCTTACAGCATGACTGCCTCTGACATGAGGTTTAACTTTGAACCCTGTGTGAAAGTGAAAGGATTCAAAGTTGTGAAGCAGTATTATATCTTTCAATATGAATCTTTGAACCTTTTCTGTTGTTTTTATTCTGTTTATGATTTCTGGTAAACCAGCAGTAACTAATATAGCTTATTTATTTATTATTATTGGACAAAATGCACAATCAGTTGTCTATAGATATACTTTTGAACTGCTAATAAATTATCATTTGTGTCACCATCATCAGACACAATTACACTAGAATCTTCAGCTCTGTATTCTGCACACACTTGTACATCTGATCTAACTAACGTTTGAATGTATATAAACAATCTATAATGTTTATACTTTGTATAATGGAGTATGATGTTTAATGTACATTAAGAAAACAAAGTATATGTGCTTCTGTGTATGAATTCTGTTCACTTTCAAGATGTCATGTGTGTTTCCTGCAGACATACACGAATTAGAAGTGTCACATGACTATCTTTTCAACCCCTTCATAAATACCAGGAATAACTGCTTATCATCCGTGGCTCAGTTCTGATGCTCATGTGTCACTGTTGGCTCTTTCGGCGGTGGTCAGGGGTCAGCATGGACACCCTGACTGGTCTGCAGCTATGCAGCTCCATACGCAACAAACTGTGATGAACTGTGTATTCTGACACCTTTCTATCAGAACCAGCATTAACTTCTGGAGCAATCTGAGCTACAGTAGCTTGTCTGCTGGATTTTAATTAATTACATTTGTGAACTTGTGACAAAAAGGTTTTGGATGGTTTTGTTGTGTGTGCAGTGCTCATAACAGACACTAGATGGCGCACACATAAAGCATGAACAGTTTCTTGTCAAGCAGCGTTACACATGTCAGTGTTACACATGTACTTGGAAAAGTTCTTGGTTTCTTACAAACAAAAAAAGAAATCTAGTAGCTCTGTTGATTCAGCCTGTGAAAGGAAACATCCTGTAAGTTGCAAATAATATCTTGGTGTGAACCTCTTGTTAAATGACTTTTTTATTGATGGATAATTAGATATGTATTTGTGATATGTATGTACATGTATAAGACACAATCTTATACAAAAGTGTACAAAAGAAAAGGACAAAGCTCTTATGGCCTTTCTGCACAAGAACTGGATTGTATGTGCTCACAATCATATAGATGAAAAAACTCAGTCAGATAAGATGGAGTTTACTGGATAAATGATTTATCTTTAAATGTTTGTTCTTGTTGGTAACTAAACATATGAAAGAAACAAGATGGCACCAGAAGAACTGGCTCAATAATGCTATACGATACAGGAGAAGATGGACAGACAGACATGTGTTTTAGCTGTAAGTCTCTGTTCAGTGACAGTATTTTGAGATCTTGAGATCTTTACACTCTGATAAACTTTGTAAAGGCCAAAATTCTTAACACAGAACAGATGTGAAATGACTTAAATCCAAACATGACTAAATAATCATCTAATCAGTTCAAACAGAGCGAACCTTTATTTAAATTTAATTTACATACAGACATGAAAAAAATCAAGCTTTATAATGGTTGCAAATTGCAGCCCTAATTTTAAAACAAACCAAAAAAATGCATCCATCCATAATGAAAGTAATCCATACAACTCCAGAGAGTTAAGAAAGGCCTTCTGAAGTGAAGCGATGCGTTTAAATATTTAAAACTTTATAAATTCAAATAACTAGCTTCCGGCGGACAACCATAAGCAGAATGCACACGGCGATTTGGGCGGAAGAGCAACCTTTGACCCCACACAATGACGGATGCGGAGACACAGAGGAGAGAGCAAAACAAAACACCGGTCATGAATTAGATGTCTAAAATGAGAAATTTTAAAGAGAAATATTGGATGATTTCCAGAAGAGGAGCTTGAGTTTGCTGCCCAGCTGTATTTGTTTGAACCACGAGAGTCGTCTAAGTTTACGATACTCCTGTGTCGCTTCAGGGGGTTACTCTTGTGGCGCAGTCGACTTGCGCAGTATACGTACGGTCGTCCGCCGGTCGCTAGTAATTTTAATTTCTAAATTCATAAATATGGATATTTTAATTACAAAAACTCATCTCTTCGCTTCAGAAGGCTTTTATTAAACCTTTGGAGTACTTTTTTTTGGGGGGGGGCTGCCATTCACAACCATTATAAACCTTGGAGGACTAAGGATATTTTTAGATCTCTTATTGTGTTCGTCTGAAAGAAGATAGTCATGTACACTTAGGACAGCTCGAGTGTGAGTAAATCATGGGATAATTTTTGGGTGAACTATCCCTTTAAGTTCACACAACAAGACTACAATAAATCGGTCCAAACTAATTATTTTTTGTTGGAAAAATATAAAACAATTTCATGGAAACGTTTTCTTTAATTTAATTGTTCACTCAACAAATTATTTTTTCTGACACAAGAACCTACATTGATAAAGTTTGTTCAACAACTATTATTTGTTTAAATTGACGATGTAGTCTTGTTGTATGAACAATTAAATTGTGTGGAAAAGTTTTCCTTAATTCAGTTACGTTCAATAAACATTAAATTTTTTTTTTTTTTTTTTTTTTTTTTTTGAGCATACACTGTAAAACCTTACTATAAAAAAATGTCAAAATCTGACACATTTTACATAGGGATCATTGCTAAACTGTAAGGATGGTCAGCTGACCCTGGGCCAGCCAGTGCTGAGTTTCTATTGAATACATTCGTTTATCATGTACATCCATTTTATGCCTTACGATTTTGCGGTTTGGTTTTCTGTGATTCTCCATTTCTATTGCAAATTTTACTTAGTTGGTCTTAATATTGCTTGACCAATCCTCGAACTAACCACAGGCTTTACTCTTCACCACAATGGTAACCATTTCAGAATGGCGACATAACAGAATCCACTATAAATTCCAACTTACAATAACATTAAACATAATAGATCTAATCCTATATTAATTTTGTGGAAAAGCACACAAAATAACACTTAATTTTACATTTACTTCCCTTATACAGACTGTGTCAAAGCATGCTAGGAAATTTCCCAGATTTCTCTCTCTTTGTGCTGTATTGTTAATTAATTTCTTAAGTTGTTATTTAAGATCAAGAATATTGATATGAAATTAGCAATAATTGTAGTTCTTGAAACTGAAGAGAATAATTACTCCATTCTCAAATATTTAGATTGAAATTTAACAAAAATATTTAGTATATCTTAATTTAATTTGTTAGTCAAATACTAATTTGTTTTTGTGAAAAAAAAAAAAAAGATATACATATAGGCAAAACTATTACATTTTCAGGCATTTATTTAGGCATTTCCAACTCAACCAATCATGGTATTCAGAGATTTTGTCTAAGGTCATATAGTTATTTCTTTGATTTTTAAAAAGCCACTGAATAATTTTTAGAGTGAAGATGCTCAAGGTAAATATGCAGTAACTCAACATGACCAGTGTATGTTTTCATTCACAGTCTGTTATTATTAACTGTTATTATCCGCAGGGAGAAATAATGTCTGAAATATTTCACACTTTCACAAAGTAATGTTTGTATGGAGAAAGAGTTGTGTTTGTATTTGATATTAACTGTTTTTTAAACAGCTTCATTCCAAACACAGTCTAAATTCTTAATTATTTATTTGATCATTCATTTTTAATGACAAATACATTTTCCAGAATATTTACATCCCTAATTGCAATTACACTGTAGATGAAAAATGACATTTAATGACAGATACAAAGACTGGCATATACAGAAAGAAGACATTTTTGTACATGTTACTTTTTTATATACAGTATATAGTTCTCAAAACATCAAGAAACAAAAACTTAATATAAAAATATATTCCCAACATAATTAAAATCACTAAGAGCTAAATGCTTATTTTCTTCTTGATAAGTTTTCTGTGAATGATAACCAAACTAGAAATGACTTTATCAAGAAAAATATTGACCTAACCTTCACCTAACTTATGATGCTGCTATAATCAATACATGTCTATGATGAATGAACATACTGAGGATTATAAACTTAGTTCATTATCTGTTTTTGTCTCTGGTTCTAGTTTTTTTAGTTCATCTTTTAATTCATCAAGAATCTTTTTCATCTTCTCTTTAGTCTCCCTTTTTTTTTCCACAAATTTCATGATCTCAGCCTGCAGCTCTTTCTCTTTTTTGTCTGTAGACGGATGATTTTTTGTGTCGCTGTGCTGTGCTTCACATTCAGTTGACTCTGGAGTTTGGTTGTTTTTGGATTCTGTATCAGTTTCTGTTTTTTCAGATTCTCGTTGACTCTCTATTGAAGCGTAATCTTTGCGGAGTTTGTGAATTTCTTTGGCGTCGAGGGCAATAAAGAAGATGTCAACAGCTACAAACAGTCCAACCAAAACCCCTGTAGCTGCTTCAGCCACTCGAACGACTCTCGCAGCCTGAGCTGCAACTCTCCCAACACTTCCAACTTGAATTAAACGGACAAGCTCTGAAATCCCTCCCAGACCTCGTCCAAGTCGAGCCCCAACGTTTGCCCAATCTGCCCCAGATTGTGCATTAGACCAGGAGTTATTGCTTTCCGACAACACTTTCTGAGTTTCTACTGCTATGTGGATGTTTTGGATGCAGCTGCTTGTGGAGGTAATTTTTTCTTGTAACTCTGTAATGAGCATTTTGATCTTTTGGCGGTCTGTGCGCTGGTTAACCATCTTTGCTATGTTGCTCGCACCAGCTGTTACTCCACCAGCTACTGCTGTAACGATTCCCACTCCTGCTACTATCAGAGATGCTCCGAAAGTGAACGGAGAGAGAATAACTCCAGCCGCAGATGTGATTCCTCCAGCCAATCCTACTACACCTCCTGCGAGACTGCCTACGGTTGTGTTGTAGTGGACCGTCTTCAAATCATCTGCCAGCTCTTCCAGTACCTTCAGTCTCTCATAAAGCTCTTCAATAGTTTTTGTGCTCTGAAAGAAATCAAGTTTAATGAAATAAAAATTTTGTGTTTGACGGTTCAATGTTTTGTTTAATTTCATTAACATCAATTCCAGTGTCTGAAAAATTAGTATTTTATGACTTTAAGAGGCTACAGTAAAATGAATGAAAAATAACACATTTTAACAAGGGAACTCACCTTTTCATAAAGATGATTAATGATAAAGGGCCTCATCAAGATCTCACTGACAGACGGGCGGTTCGCTGGATCAGTCTGAAGTGTGTCTGTTACCAGCTGACGAAGATCCTCAGGGAAGGTCTCAGGAAGAGCTTTATAGGAGCAGTTGAGTATCTTTGAAATAATCTCAACTGGGTTTCTTCCTGTAAACTAAAGACAGAACAAAAATATGAGGCTTGTGTGGGCTTGTACAAAATCATGAAACTTTTTCTCATACTGAGGCAAAACAATCAGCTCACCAACAACCAAGTGGGCTGTTCACAATACATATTGTATCAAAGCAACGTTACAGAAAATGCATATTTCAAAATCAACATCACTTTATGTTTGAGTTGTGTTTTTACTGAGCCTGTGCAAAATGCAAACTTGAAGGAGACCACAGTGTCTTATTACTGTAATTAAGGTGTATTCAAAGTGTGGGGCGTGCCTCCCCAGGGGGCGCCAGAGCATGTCAGGAGAGGCCAAAGAAAAAAAAGCTAAATGAATAGTTCACCTGAAAATGAAATGTTACTGTATTTGTTAATCTTTGTTAATGTTAGTTAATGTAAATACAGCAGTTCATAGTTTGTTCATGTTCACAGTTCATTAACTAATGTTTAACAAATACAACCCTTGATTTTAATAATGTATTTGTAAATGTGGAAATTAACTTCAACAAAGATGAATAAATGCTGTAGATGTGCTGTTCATTATTAGTTTGTGTTAACTAATGTAGTTAACTAACGCAACTACCACTTTGACGTTTCAAAAAGTTCATAAAAGATCATAACACAAATACATAGGAGTTGAGCGGTTTAGTCCAAATTTTCTGGCGAGACACAGTCGATTTATATGAACAAATTTATTTCAGGCTTTTATTCACATATAAACAATCAACGCTCACATCAGTTACGGTAAACAGAAGCTCAAGCATTCTAGAATGACATGCCAGAACCAATGAGGTTCATTCTCGTGTTACGCAGCACGTTTGAGCTTCAGCAAGAACCAATTTTTTTTTAAAATATAAAATATGCTGTATTTGTTATTGAGAAAGGGTCCATCAATAGTATCAGTAAAAGTTACATTATTACATCATTAGATGGCGGCAAAGACTCTCTTTATGAGCGAGTCAGAACAAGGAAGTTGTTTTAGCGCTGTGGGAAATCCCCTAATTTTTAAAAGGACAATTAAAGACAGCAGACATTCAAACTGTTTTTTTTTTTTTTTGGATATAATATATGGACATCGACCTGAAGAATGAAAACTATATCAGATGCAGGTAATATTAACTTCTCTGCAGAGACTGTGGTTCAAGCAAAAATGTTAGAGTATTTCCAAACAACAAACCCTGGAATAACAAAGATCTAAAACAAACTTTAAATAGGAAGAGAATGGCCTTTTTAAGGAATGAGATGCAAAAAGTAAAAGAGCTAAATAAAGAAGTTAAACGCAAGATAAAGATACAGTATAAAAGTAAAGTTGAGAAGAAATTTACAAGTGGTAATGTCAGAGATGCATGGGACTAAACATAATGATGGGTAGACAGCAGAAACAAGTACAACTGGTTGACGATGACCCCTATACCTCTGTAAATAACTGAAATGTTTTTTTATTCACGATTTGATAATACATCAGGTGTTAATAATGTGAATATCTATTCTGTTCAAGAGCATGGAGCGTATATTATGTAAAGAACTGCTCATGTCAGAATTCTTTTCATGGATTACATCAGGCTTTAATACAGTACAACCGCAAATTTTAAAAGAAAGATTAAAAGATTTAGGTGTAAGCAGTTGGTTAAATTTTATGGATCAAAAAATTTAAGAAACAGACCCCAACGAGTTTGTCAATGGAATCTCATCTGACTGGACAGTCCTGAATTCAGGGTTACCACAGGGATGTGTGTTATCACCTCTGCTTTTCTCTGTCTGTATTAATGAACTTCAGTGTTATAGGGCTGATCTCAGCCTGATCAAATACGCTGATGATTTGGCTTTAATCTCTTGCCATTTGGACACAAATAGTTTAACTTATTTTGAGTATACTGAAAGTCTTGTACAGTGGTTTGATGATCATCAGCTACAGTTGAACATTGAGAAGACAAAGGAACTGTGTTGTGGGAACAAAAATAGGACCGGTACAACTGGTGTCTCATATGAACAAATTACTATAAAAGGTGTAAAGGAAGAGCAAATATCTAGAAATATCTTGGTACAATCATTGATGACAAACTCTCATTTCAGGAAAATGTTGACCATATACACAAGAAAGCAAGTGTTTAGGTCTACTCAAGAAACTAAGGAATTTCAGGATAGATAGGAGGGTCCTAACTATTGTTTATAGATCGGTGATTGAAAGTATTTTAACATATAATATTGTATCATGGTTTAGTAATTTAACATTGAGACAGAAAAATAAATTAACACGAGTAATTAAATCTTATAAGAACTTTTGTAGACATATGATAGAAATAAAGTCAGACTGGCTTTACTATATATATTAAAGCTTAACACTGAACCAAACATGCTCAATATCTGATGAAAGAAAATCTTACCGCACACTTCAGCATGTACATCTCATATATGACACATCCCAGACTCCAAATTTCACTGTGAAAAAGTCAAGAATACGAAGATTAGATTCTCAGTGTTCAGTTATGGAAAATGTATTCTCATAATAATATAAACATTGAACATGTAATATGATTATTAAATTTTTTTATCATAATAATATAAACATTAAACATGTAATATGTTATTACGATTTCTCATCAAATGGTTTCAAATTCTCAGGTGCAACATATGAGAGAGATTTGGTTTTTGCTCTTTGTGCTTCAGTCGACCTGATAAAAGCAGAAATACATGGTTCAGATCATAATGCAGACACATGGACTATATATTTCATTATGTGTTCTTTTACGTACAAGTCATGTTTTGAATCAAAGGAGCACATACAGTACCATTCATGAATCGCTCCAAACTCTCCAAGACGAATGGTTCCACATGCAGTGAAAAATATGCTCTGCCATAAGAAAACACACACATATATGTTTCTTTATAGCAGATTGGTTATAGCTGCAATATTAGCTTAAAAATAATAAATGGTGATTATTCTTATGCTTGTTTGATTAATATGATTAATTTTTGAATTTGCTATTTTTTAAATTTCAGAAATTTGCCTTCAAGTATATTCAAGTATATTCAGTCAGCATGTAGTGAAATGTATCTAAGTAATGTCCTCATTAAGAAATCACAATTTGTCAGCTAAAAAAACTTTCCTGTGCATTTAAAAGTGCAGTAAAGCCCATTTTGATTGAACACCAAGATTAAACAAAATTATTTGAAAGTAATTGTTCACAATAAGATTTATAAACATGCATTTTCATGAATTTTCACTTCATGCCAACTTTAACTGTATTGCATTTGTACCTCTGGCTGCAGGTTTTTATGAAGGATCTGTTGATCATGCAGATGCTTTAATGCCATGCAGATCTTCACAATCCAGTCCAGAATCTGTAAATGCATAAAATATGAAATTACAAATGTGGAAAACATTATTGTAGTTCTGTATTTTAAGGGCTACGGAGAAAGGCATAATAACAACATTACAAATATTTCATTCATATTCAGTATTTACATAAAAGTTTATGACAGTAATGGATTCATTTTTGTAAAGTTTAAGCATGTTCCTTCCCAGTTACTCTCACGGATACACCAAGCTCTCCATCAGCTTCCACATAGTCACCATTCACAACCCGTTCACTCTCCTTTGAGTTTAATCACACCATTACCACACTCATACCCAGCACACTCTCCTTGTCTGGTCTTGTCATTTTATTGCTAGGACTGTTCAGACTCCAGCTGTGCCCTGTGGATACACTTGCCTGGTTGTTCTCCATTCCTGTGTTCACTGTTTCATTCAATAAAACCCCACATCTGAGTTCAACCTCTGTTTCTGCCTTTAGTATTTTGATAGAAATATATGATATGTACAGAAAATGCAGTCTAAGGATCTACGGGTCAAAGACCATGCAGTCTTACCCAAAAAGTGCTTAACACAGTAGAACTAACAGTCATATGATTAGCTTATATCAATAAAAACCAATCACCAAAAAAAAATCATAGTGAAGAAGACTTTAGTGACCTTGATTTTTTACTCCGCAAGATTTAAATGTGCATGTATCTTTCTTGAATCCAAGACTCAGGCATAGATCAAACATAAGGAACACAGGAACTGCTCGAAATACCAACAGAAAGTGTCAACCAAAACAAACAAATAAGACTTCATACTGAATACAGGGCAAAAGGCATTTAGATAGACAGGGTAATAATATGATTAACAAAACACAGCTGAAACCAGTAAATGAGCAGTGGATTCTGGGAAATGGAGTCCAGGAATAAAGGAGTCTATGGAAACAGTGAGGGACGAGGCTGCTGGTACATAATGTTATCAGCAGCTGACAGTGTAACAACAGCAATAGCAAACCACAATGATCCAGCCATCTGACCATTTCCATATAGAGTCACAGCCTACATCTTTATTTCTTGTCTGAGAAGCCGTTTCACTATGATATGTGGCACAATAGGGAAGACTATTGAAACTTTAATTTCATGACAACTGATAAGATTCCAATAAGAAAAACTGAATATAGAAAACAATCAACCTAACAACACATTTAGGCCCTTTGTCATCTTCTTTAGATGGGGATAACTGTCAGTTTAACAGTTTAGAGTCATGGTAATGGGTTAAATCTCTATCTCTAAATATACAAACATACCTCAGAAAATGTAACATTTTCCTCCATTTTGTGTTTGATTTTCTGAGAGAGATCTCCACCCTCACAGTGCTCCAGTACGAGACACAAGCAGTCACGATCTGGAAGCAGATTCATTCATTACGACGTGCTTTAAAATAATTTATTATTATTCACATCTAAGTGTGAATACTGTATTGTCCTGAATGTTGCTTGAGATGTGTGAACAGAATGTGACTTTTGAAGTTTCTTTTAACCTTCAATGATTTCCTTGTGATGGACGATGTGTGGATGATTGAGCTGTTGGAGAAAGTTTGATACATCGTCCTGAAAACAGACAGACAGACATGAGTCAGAATTTCTGTCTTTCCTCAAATATCATTAGAAACAAAGTGTCCATCTTACCTTTTTAGCTCTCAGCTTTTTAATGTCAAACTGATCACCATCTTTATTTTTCACCAGCATCATCTTCTCTTGTTTTCTCACTAATTCATATCCATGATCTTGTAGAACTGACTGACTGATCCCGATCTCTGAAAGTTTTTGTGAAAGTTTGAGAATAGCATTGGTAAGAAGATTCAGACATTTATATTATTATTATTAAACAGTTCATGAAAGTTTAAACATTTACTTCTGTATTTTTGTAAGATTTCTCTTTAAAGACCATAATAAACAAACTGTTGATGGTGCCACCTGAATAACATCAGACATGTTTTTATGATTAAAGATATTATGATTGAACTGTAAAATCCTTTCAGCTGTTGGTACTCAAGTGTCATAATGAACAATATAATAATGTTGGTACCTGAAAGAAAAGTGAGTCATTGATCTGTTTTTCTCCCTGATCTCTCTCTGATTCTGACATTTTAATTTGGCTCACGTGAACGATGTAAATAACTGAGAGTGATTGAAGCTTCAGGTGCCCCTGTGTTTAGAAATGGTAAATTGTTTAGTATTATTCCCTTCTTCTTTTGAGGCTTGAGAGAAAATCTCAATATGATCCACTGAACAGAATCTGCCATCAAATGCAGCAGAGGTGAATTATTTATATGGCTAATGTAAGGTAAATGTAATGTGCTACTGCTTACTGCTGATATTTGCTCTTTATTGACTAGGTAGAACAATTCTCCCGACAACTATAGATTCACAATTAACCTGCCTGATCTGTCTCAGCTGCTCAGTGTACCCAAACACACAAATGAACTTGAGGAAGTGATTAGCAGTATGAGCACCATTTTCTCTAGAACATTAGAAACTGTTGCACCCATCAGATTAAAAAAGGCTAGAAAGAAAAGTGCTGCACCATGGTACAACAAACTACCCATGCTATCAAGAGAGAAACTCGTAATCTAGAGCGCAAATGGAGACAAACTCGTTTAGAGGTCTTCATATCGTAAACTCACCAAAACTAAAACAAACACTGATAACCAGGAGACAATCAAACCAAACTATTGTTTTCAACAAATCATCAACATCTAAACCTCTGTTGATTCTCAGAAAAGAACTTTTGACAGAAATAAAGTCAATCTGGTTAGTAATAAGTGAAGCTGGTAATGCTGTTTGTGGAGTTTAACCTCGTCTGCTGAGATCTTGAGAGATCTGTTAAAACAGGGACACACCAAGCCGACAGTCGGCCGTCGGGCCATTTTTGAGTGTCGTCTGACTTAGTTTTTTCGGTGTGTTTTTCACCGTTGGCTCTAGTCAGATGGCGTTGGGGTTTTATTGACCGTTCAACATGTAGAATTGGCATCGAGACGTCAATGAGAAAGAGAACTCTGAATGACTGTATAATAAGAGCGGTAACACTTTATTTTAGGGTCTTTTAACTAGTTGCTTATTAGCATGTATATTACTAAGATATTGTCTATTAGTAATTATTAAGCACATATTAATGCCTTATTCTGCATGACCTTATTCTTCATTCTTAATCATACCCAATACATATAACCTTACTAACCATTAATAAGCAGAAAATTAGGAGTTAATTGAGGGAAAATTCATATTTAATAGTGAATGTGTGTTCCCTATACTGAAGTGTTACTATAAGACAATAATAACAAAAGTGATGAAAGCAGCAAAGAAGTCATGACGGCACAGACAGACGGCTGTTATAATTTTACATCATCTTGAGCATTTCACTGCGCGAATATTTTCATAATTACATGAGTGGAGTGAAATAAAGAATATGATCAGCATGATTGATATTTAATCATGTTTACGGTTTGTGTAGATGTGCACAAGACAGAGGAGTTGTTTGATAACTTATGATGAACCTATTTAAAGCTGCTGTCCGTAACGTTTTTTGGTTAAAAATGATCCAAAATCAATTTTTGATCAAGTACATAACCAGCCAGTGTTCAAAACTATCTCCTTACCTCAGCACGATTCACAAGCTTTCTTAAACTTAATGTTTTCTAATAAAATCAGTACTGGTGAAATTCAAGCATGCAGCAGTTCATCTTTACGTCATGTCTGTAAACAGAAAGAAGAAATCCAGCTAGTAGGGTTGTGACGAGATCTCGTGTCACGAAAAGTGAAAGTGAAAGTAAACACGAAAGTGAAAGTAAATGCAAAAGTGAAAGTAAACACAAGCGCGTATTCAAACGCGAAGTGAATACCACGCATTTTAAAAGCAGCTCCCTGATGCATGCAAATATCTCGCAATATGAAAGCTATCTCAGTCTGGGACGTGTAGTTAAAAGCATCTCTCAGCTCTGTGTCATGCTTAAAGAAAAATTTGGTCTCTATTTGCACTTTGAATATTGAGAGAGTGCTTTGATTATGGTTGCACTTATTGATTGCACTTAAGACTAAAAGAAAACTGTTGTTTATTTTTATGGTAACACTTTACAATAAGGTTTCATTAGTTAACGTTAGTTAACTTTACATGAACTAAGGAAGAACAATACTTCTACACTATTTTAGTTAATGTTAATTTCAACATTTACTAATACATTGTTAAAATCAAAACTTGTATTTGTTAACATTACTTAATGCACTATCATGAACTAACCATGAATGACTATTTTTATGTTTAACTAACATTAACACAGATTAAAAAATACTGTAGCAAAGATATTGCTTATTGTTGATGTTGGTTAATACATTAATTTTATAAATGAGACCTTATTGTAAAGTTTTACCATTTTTATTTATACACTTTTATTTCTATGGTCAATTTGTGGAAAGGAGTTCAGTTAGGAGGTTGTAGAAGCTCATAATTCATGTACAGTAAGGTGTCTGAAGAGACTCTTGTGAAATCATACAGAAGAGAAGTCAGTCAGTTGAGTTTGCGGCAAAACGTTTTACAGTGCTTGAGTATTGTTGTCTTTTACTGCATATGATAATTCATACTCAGAAAGTAGAACTGAAATGACATTCATTACAAGATGATTAGTTAAAACATTTCAAACACACCTGCAGATTATTTTTCTAATCATCTTTGAGGATTTCTTAAAAATAGTGTGTAAAAATCACTATTTTAAAAAATATTTTTACACACTATTTTTTAAGAAATCCTCAAAGATGATTAGAAAAATAATCTGCAGGTGCATTTGAAATATGTTCTGTTGTCTGAGTTTTGTGGGTCATCATCGTGCTGTAGAGTAGAGCCTGCGCTTCAGTCCAGGATGGGTCAGAAAACACTGATAATATGCTGCATGGTGATTTAATTAAAGGCAGTAACTGTGTAGTTACGAACACTGTAATGTCTAAAGTTACATTAGAATTTTTGAGGCAATAACAGCAACACTTGTGAACCGGAAAGATCAAAATAATCATAAAATGAAAATGAAACGATAATACTCTTTAAATAGATAATAGAAGATTAATAAAGATTATTGTCTTTTCAGCTCCATTTGATAAGTGTTGCTGGTATTGCCTCAAAAATTCTTTTGATTTTTTTCCATGCACTTGTTGATCTTGTGAAGTTGCACCAGAATAACTTTTGCTCTCTAATGGTTAACCCCAAGAGATTTACATTTTACAGTGAAAGGGTAAATAAATTGTAATAATTTAATAAATATCTGCATTTCTCAGCTAAACTTCTAGTGCTGTCACTTCATTAAAGGTTTTTTATTCTACTAATTCAAGGAATATATGTAAAATAACTAAACTAAATATAATAACAAAATTAATGTGTTTCACAAACTCATAATGCTGTTTACTGACTCACCGTTGAATGAAGGAGGAGGTTCAATACTGTTAACAGAAACTCTGCTGTCAGTACTGGAGTCAGAGTGTCTGCGATGGAGATCCATTTCTAGAAAGAACAATGAATTACAAAATTGAATAATAAATATTATTCATAATTTTTGACACAGTTAATGGATTTTTTTAATGGAACTTTAGTGATTCTGAGACCAAAATGCACACACACTAAAGGCCCCGATATACTTCAATCGAAGTTCTTTTTCGTTCTTCGTTTAGGGGTAAAACGAAGTTCGAAATGCATGACCAGCGATATACTGTAAACGAACGTCTGACACCGGCCACACTGATGAGAGCGACAGTTATATGAATATGTAAATATGTGCCGTGCACTTTCTTCTCAGTAACAAAATAAACAACAAAAATGAGAAACAGCATGCATTTATTATAGAAAGCATCAGAAAAGCGTCTGATCATAATAACATTAGCACGATTAGCTCTACAAATTAGCACTCCAGTCACGTCACATCTTCATATAGCACTTTATTTAATAGATTGCTTAAAATCAAGCAGCTTTATAGTATCAAACATGAAAAAAAGCGTTAGTGCCTCATTTAGTCAGAAGCACAACTTCATTTTGTACTATAGAGCGGATATCCAGAGTGTTCATGTTTTCACCCACGGAGATCTTTCCTCAACGAACTCAAACACATGAAATGAGTCAGAGACGCGTCCCACGTGAGTGAAGGTGGAGCCTCGGCGCACACCTCCTATTACGTTATCGTGTATACGTTATCGTGTATCCGTTATCGTGTATCCTATTACATCATAATATGACCAATGGTAGTACGAAGGTGTTTTGCAGCTGGAGCGAACTTTTCCTGAAAGTTTGCTTTGGCAATCTGTTTCAAACTTCCAAAGAGAACACAAAACGAACTTCGTTTTGGCCTGACTTTGTTCAAAATGACGTCACATCAGTTCGTTCTTCGATTTCGTTTTTGAAGTATATCGGGGCCTTTAGTCTATTTTATCAGTTGATATTCTCCATTTTGAGTAATTGAGTAACCACATCGTTCTGTTTACTGAACGTTTGTAATGTAGATACACTGTAATATTATTAAAACATCATTGACTGAAAATACAATATCAGGTAATCATCTGAATGTAGTCAGAACTACCAAAGCCCTCCATTATTTTGCTTTTGTAAAAGCAAAATAATGTTATTATTTTGGGCCACATTTAACAAAAACCCACCAATTCACTATCTCAATAAATTAGAATACTTCATAAGATAAGGATATTTTAAACAGAAATGTCAGGCTTCTGAAAAGTATGTTCATTTCTATGCACTCAATACTTGGTTGGGGCTCTTTTTGCATGAATTACTGCATCAATGTGGCGTGGCATGGAGGCGATCAGCCTGTGGCACTGCTCAGGTATAATGGAAGCCCAGGTTGCTTTGATAGCGGCCTTCAGGTCATCTGCATTGTTGGGTCTGGTGTCTCTCATCTTCCTCTCATAGATTCTCTATGGGGGTTCAGGTCAGGCGAGTTTACTGGCCAATCAAGCACATTAACACCATGGTCATTGAACCAGCTTTTGGTACCTTTGGCAGTGTAGGCAAGTCCTGCTGGAAAATGAAATCAGCATCTCCATAAAGCTTGTCAGCAGAGGGAAGCATGAAGTGCTCTAAAATTTCCTGGTAGATGGCTGCGTTGACTGTGGACTTCAGAAAACACAGTGGACCGACACCAGCAGATGACATGGCAGCCCAAATCATCACTGACTGTGGAAACTTCACACTGGACTTCAAGCAACATGGTTTCTGTGCTTCTCCACTCTTCCTCCAGACTCTGGGACCTTGATTTCCAAATGAAATGCAAAATTTACTTTCATCTGAAAAGAGGACTTTGGACCACTGAGCAACAGTCCAGTTCTTTTTCTCCTTAGCCCAGGTAAGACGCTTCTGGTGTTATCTTTGGTTCAGAAGTGGCTTGGTATGTGGAATGTGACGGTTGTAGCCCATTTCCTGAAGACGTCTGTGTGCGGTGGCTCTTGATGCACTGACTCCAGCTTCAGTCCACTCCTTTTGAATCTCTGTTAAGTTCTTTAATCGGCTTTGCCTGACAATCTTCTCAAGCCTGCGTCATTCCTTTCACTTGTACACCTTTTCCTACCACACTTTTTCTTTCCAGTCAACTTTCCATGAATATGCTTTGGCACAGCACTCTGCGAACAGCTCTTTCAGCAATGACCCTCTGTGGGTCTTGATGATCATCTACTGGACAACTGTCAACAGACTTCCCCATGACTGCTGTTGGGATTACTGACCTAAACCCAGTATTTATACCCTGAGAATGGTCATTTAACAGAACTTGAAATTAAATATTCTAATAATTTGAGATACTGATTTTTTTTTTTTTTGATGAGCAGCAAGCTGCAATCATCAAAATGAAAACAAAAAAGTCTGGAAATATTTTACTTTGTCTAATAAATCTAGAATATATTTAAGTTTTACTTTTTGAATTAAATTACAGAAAAAATAACTTTTTCATGATATTCTAATTTATTGAGATGCACCTATATATTTTTTATATAGTTTGTGTTCCATGTTATGTATGTATATACAATTTGTTTGACTTTGATATTTGACTTACCTCTAAAGCACTTTGGATCAACTACATTTGTGTTAAATTTGTGCTATATATAAAATATGACTTGACTTGAGGTGTGTTTTGGGCATTAAGTGCAATAAACCAATCAGAGTCTCATCTCCCATTCCCTTTAAAAGCTGGTGGATTTGCTAATTACATGGTGGAATTTGCAAGCGGAAAAACTGAACGCTTCTCTAGAGAGGAAACAGATCTACGGAAAAGCTGGATTCCACAAAGCACACAATAATAATCTTTTACATTGTAATCATTTTATTTTTAATATTTAGCATGTTTGTGTGCTGCTGCGTGTCCCTGTGTGTGTAATAAGCAGAGTGTAGGCGTGTTGTGCACCCACATAGGGGTGCATATTACTAACACACCCTTTAAATAACAAAACAAATACTGCACCATTGACATTAGACCAGGTTTTCGTTGGTCAATGGCGCAGTCGTTTTCAGTTGCCTCAAAATAGCAACATGCCAACAATGCTCTTGAACATGGGCTCACAAATGGGCGCAAATGCATTTCTATTTAAACAACATGGCGCAGGACGTGAAAATGATAACTGTGTGGGCTGAAACTAGCAAAAAACACTTGTCTTTTATAATGTTCTGTTGACTGAGTTTTGTGGGTCATCATCGTGCTGAAGAGTAGAGCCTGTGCTTCAGTCCAGGATGGGTCAGAAAACACTGATAATATCAACTGGTGCTTTAATTAAAGGCAGTAACTGTGTAGTTACGAACACTGTAATGTCTAGAGTTACATTAGAATTTTTGAGGCAATAACAGCAACACTTGTGAACTGGAGGATCAAAATAATCATAAAATTAAAATGAAAAGATATTACGCTTTAAATAGATAACAGAAGACAGTATTATTAAAGGTACAATATGTAATAATTTTGCAGTAAAATATCCAAAAACCACTAGGCCAGTGTTATATATTTTGTTCACTTGAGTACTTACAATATCCCAAATGTTTGCAACTATTTGTACATCGTGAGAAAATTGCAATTTTAATCAAGGCACCGGAACGTGTGAGGAGTCGCCTGTCAATGGCGTCATACCCGCGTTACCCTCGGTTTCTGGTTTTATTTTGTAGAAACCTTAGAAACACCAAAGACGCTTTAATATTTACATGTTTTAATAGACAAGGGAACATCTGTTTTGATATATTTATAGACAGAATACTAATTGTTGTTATACAGCTCAACACGTTTAGTCTTATTGTTTAAATCTAATTTTCTTGATTTTTTGCGAGTACCATGCTTTACCATGCCTCAGAGAAAAACACTATTTTGTGAAGTAGCTAACATAGCATAATCAGATACAGCTTTATTTTTAGTAACAGTACTACAGCATTTTCTCCATCATACAATACGTTTTAAAATTAATTGCATGCCATTTATCAACACAAGCCATCCAGCATTTAATATGATATTGTAAAATCGATCTATCTTACTGCAGTGTGTAACAGTGTCTCACAGCAGCCGCCGAGCGAACGCACAGAGTAACGTTATAACATCATTTTCAGCACTCTCAAATGTATCTAATATGATAAACTGAGCTGTGTTACCTCATACTCATGACCGGAAAAGCGGAAGCGGTGCCGGCAACTGTGTCATAATAAAAGTCCCGCTGCTCTTGAGGCGTGTGTTGATCAATCGCTCCAGCTCCTCGTTCAGCTCCACAACACTCGCTCCTGCTCTGAGTAACGTTAATAATCGCATCCATGAACATAATTTTCCTATCCCAATTATTTCCACCGGCTGTGAGGTGAAGACCACATGTCCCAAGATTCTGCGTTTAAACTTGGCGTCATTAAGCTACGCCTTTGTTTTGAATAGACCTCTAGCGGACATAAATTTTTACATACTGAACCTTTAATACAAGATTATCGCTTTTTAAGTTCCATTTCACAAGTGTTGCTGGTATTGCCTCAAAAATTATTTAGCTTTTCTTCTATGCACTTTGTTAAAGCTGCACCAGAATAACTAAAAAACATTTTATAGTTACAATAGTTCATGCATGTGTGCTTTTGCTTGCTAAACTCCAAAAGACTTTACAGTGAAAGTGTAAATTGTAATCATTTCAGAAAAATCTGTGAAATATCTGCATTTCTCAGCTAAACTTTTAGTGCTGACACTTCATTAAAGTTTTTTTATTCTACTAATTCAAGGAATATATGTAAAATAACTAAACTAAATATAATAACAAAATTAATGTGTTTCACAAACTCATAATGCTGTTTACTGACTCACCGTTGAATGAAGGAGGAGGTTCAATACTGTTAACAGAAACTCTGCTGTCAATACTGGAGTCAGAGTGTCTGCGATGGAGATCCATTTCTAGAAAGAACAATGAATTACAAAATTGAATAATAAATATTATTCATCATTTTTGACACAGTTAATGGATTTTTTAAATCATCATATTAGAATGATTTTGAAGGATCATGTGACACTGAAGACTGGAGTAATGATGCTGAAAATTCAGCTTTGATCACAGGAATAAATTACACTTTACTGTATATCGACATAGAAAACAGCTGTTTTAAATTGGAATAATATTTCACAATATTACTGTTTTTGTTTGTATTTTTAATCAAATAAATGCAGGCTTGGTGAGCAGAAGATACTTCTTTTAAAACATAAAGAAATCTTACTGACCTCAAACTTTTGAACGGTAGTGTGTGTGTGTGTATATATATATATATAATATATATATATTATTTAGTTAGAAAATTATTTGTGCCTTGGCCCCTTTAAGGGAGCGTGCTAGGAGAAGAAGAGAAGAGAAGAGAAGAGAAGAGAAGAGAAGAAAGGAGAAGAGAAGAGAAGAGAAGAGAAGAGAAGAGAGTTGTACAATAGTTAGGCAGCTGTTCATGCTGTTATGGCCGATACTTCTGATTAAAGAAAGAAACGTGAATCATCACCATTGTTACCTGTGTTTTATTTACGTTATCCACGCTGAAGAAACTGGAGTGTTCACAGTAGAAAATAAGGGTTACATTATTAAAACAACATTAACTGAAAATACAATATCATTTAATCATCTGAAATAATCAGAATACTGAAGCCCTCAGCTCATGCATTATATTGTTCTTGAAAGTATACTGGTATATTCTGGTCAGTTGTTTAATCTGTCTCTTTCAATCATCTTTATATAACCATGTAGATGTCCCAATTCCTCAGAAAGTTCTGATGCAAATAGATTTTTTATTCTCCCTCTTGAGTGTCAGACACAAACCAGAGACTCACTCAATTAGAATTACAATTAGGTTTTTCAAATGAAAGTACATATACATTCCCTCATCCATAATGCACTAAAAAGTATTTGTCACACCCAGACAAGCAAGATTTTAAAAAATAAATAAATAAAAATTAGTAATGATTATAACAAAAAGACAAAAATATTAATCAATGGCCTTTTGTGTCTTGCATAAAAATGCATTTTTTTTCCCCCCAAAGAGAAAATAAATCTTACATGCAGAGTCGGCGCCAGAGCAGATCTACTGGAGGGGCATTGGGTCATCGGCGGGGGGGCACTGCCGTTTGAGAAATATTTTTACGCAGTGGCGACATCACAGTCCAACACAGCAGAAATGCAATAAATAAGAGAAACACGTTTTATTAATATTATTATATTATTATTTGCGAGTTTCGTTTATTCTCGTTGTTGTTAATTTCTATATCATGTAGCCGCGTTTCCATTACACATTTGCGCAAAACTTTTGCGATATTTTAACCATTTCGTTATTTTGGCTTGAAATTTCGTTTGTTGGAAATATGAACTGAATTTAGAAATGCTTTTGAAATTAAAAACGTTGCGTTTAATAAAAAAAAATGAAGACAGCGTTTGGAGTGGAGTCACATTAAAAGGCAGAAAACGCATAAAGTTATGCCCTCTCTCTATTTTAAATTCAGCTCAGTCACACACAGCGTAGGGCTGTCGTGGAGTCTATACGCAAATAAATGCAGTTTACCCATCTCTGACATGTCAGAAATAGTTCATCCACCTCTCAACAGTTTATGCACTTCCAGAAAACCATTATGTAGGCCTACCACTGGTTATAAACATTAGACAACATAGCCTCCATCAAAAACACCCCTTTACAACATATAAGTAACAGGACAGGACCGCTGACATAACTGAGGCACGCGTTTCGGACCTGCGTGAAGTTGGCCCCCCACCCAACGCAAAATGTCTGCAAAATAGTCTCAATCGTTTGTGCTCCGTTTGTGCTGGTTTGTGCCGTAAAAATTTTCGTTTGTGCTGCTTTGGTTTTTTAGATATTAAAAGAATATTTATAGGTCATTCTCAGGTCACTCAGCCCCCCACATGTTCCAAATTCATCGAAAATAGTCTCAAACGTTTGAGCTTCGTTTGTGCTGATTTGTGCCGGTAAAAGTTTCGTTTGTGCTGCTTTCGATTTTAAAATATTGGACTTTGAATTATAGGCGATGACGTCACTCAGCCCCCCACATGCTCCAAATTCACCCAAAATAGTCTCAATCGTTTGTGCTTCGTTTGTGCTGGTTTGTGCCGGTAAAAGTTTCGTTTGTGATGCTTTCGATTTTAAAATATTAGATTTTGAATTATAGGCGATGACGTCACTCAGCCCCCACATGCTCCAAATTCGCCCAAAATAGTCTCGTTTGTTTGTGGTCCGTTTGTGCTGGTTTGTGCTGGTGAATTTTAATTTGTGCTGCTTCGGTTTTTAATATATTAAAATAACTTTTATTGGTCATTCTCAGGTCACTCAGCCCCCCACATGCTCCAAATTCGCCCAAAATAGTCTCAATCATTTGTGCTTCGTTGTGGGTTTGTGCCATTAAAAGTTTTGTTTGTTCTGCTTTCGATTTTAAATATTAGACTTATAGGCGATGACGTCACTCAGCCCCCCACATGCTCCAAATTCGCCCAAAATGTTCGTTGTGTTGTGCTCCGTTTGTGCTGGTTTGTGCTGGTAAAAGTTTAGTTTGGTTGTTTCGGGTTTTTTTTTTTTTTTTTTAGATATGCCTGTAAAATAATATTTTAAAATCTCAGGTCACTCAGCCCCCCACCCCACATAGGCTATGCTTCAAATTCACCCTAGATAGTCTCCTTTGTTTGTGCTTCGTTGTGCTGGTGAATTTTCGTTTGTGCTGCTTCGGTTTTTAAAATATTAAAAGAATTGGCAATTCATTGAGGTCTCTCAGAACCCCACATGCTCCAAATTCACCACAAACAGTCGCAATCGTTTGTGCCGATAAAAGTTTCATTTGTGCTGCCTCGCTTTATAAATATTAGACATTGATTGCATTGAAATGAATGACACTGAACGGCTGTAAATGCAAATCGCATAAGAGCATATTATAGTGACTATTAGGCTATATACCAAAGCATAGACATTTAACAGAAATAGTAGGCGCAATGTGATTTCAAATTAAGTCTGTTTGCTTTCCTCCTTTTCAGTGACAAGCGCGTGTCAGAAACGGAAAGTTGTTGCATCAAAAAAGCTGCATCAGTCCGTGTAATTCCTTCAATTAATTAGCCTACGTCAAGAAAATACGACTTATTTAATTGTCTAACTAAACCAAATCGAAAAAACAAATATAGGCATTCGTTTAATTTGATTTTACTTGAAAGTAAACAAAGACAAAAAAGAATTAAGCCTATATAAGATTAAAAAATGAGCTTTAAGAGGTTTTTT
Source organism: Culter alburnus (assembly GCA_028476615.1). Lineage (NCBI taxonomy): Eukaryota > Metazoa > Chordata > Actinopteri > Cypriniformes > Xenocyprididae > Culter > Culter alburnus. The sequence goes on from JAOTNS010000400.1 coordinate 37,587, forward strand.
TTTTTTTTTTTTTTTGTATTTTTGGTTTATGGGTTTAACTTAAATTAGTTTATGCTTTAAAATTCGTTTCAAATGTGTGGGTGGCCCCTAAAATACTAATTTTGGCTTTATGTGGTCTAAAACAACACTGAGGAAATTTTAATCTATTTGTATTTATTTTATTCTTAAAAGGCCTAAGTAAAACGGTGCAACATGTTTCACTCGTTATTACAAGCAGTTTTTTTGTTTTGTTTTTTTATTTTTATAAATAATAACATAATTTGTGTTTCATTGGAAAAACCTAAAATATCAGAAAACAATGGATAGGATTGCGCAGGCGCCTCCGCGGACAAGATGCTCTCTGATGAGTGATTGATTCCTAGATGTGTATGTGTTTTATGTTTTGTATGCTTTATATTAATTGTGCCTTGTATTTTCTCCATTTTAATGTACAGCACTTTGGACAACTTCGGTTGTATTGAAATGTGCTTTATAAATAATACATACAAATAAGTACAACGTTGTTGAAAGGTTTATATAATATTGTGTTTCCTGAAGGATAATTGATCATGATTACATAATTAATTGATGATAATTATTATATATATATATATATATATATATATATATATATATATATATATATATATATATTTTTATTTTATTATTTTTTTTTTTTTTTTTTTTTTTTTTTTTTTTTCATTTTGGTTTTGTAAAGAAATAATGAAATAACAATATTGGATGTTTAACTGGGGTCCGGGTCCGTCATCCGTGCACCTGGTAGGCTGATTAGATTTTTTACTTAAAAAGAAATAAAGAGGAATAAGAAAGAGTTTGATTTTTGTGTTTTGTTTTGTGTAAAAAAAAAAAAAAAACTGAAAAATAAAGCTAGATTTTTCGTAATTTTATTCATGGGTAAAAAATATGATTATTCTTTAATATTTGTTTCGCATGAGTGACGCCCTGAAACGCCATTCACTTATGTCTTGCATGTCCCATCATGCAAGTTCATCTTATGTAGGCTACTGCTCTGCATATTAGTATTTTTTTATTTTTTTTTTTCTAATTGGTTGTTTTCATATATTTCTTGCCAATGTAGCCTACATCTATAGTGCGGAGCACAACAAAGCCTATTTCTCTTGTCCGCGGAGGCGCCCTGCGCAATCCCTTCCTTGTTTTGATATTTTAGGTTTTTCAATGAAACACAATTATGTTATTATTTATAAGAATAAAAAACAAAACAAAAAACTGCTTGTAATAACGAGTGAAATGTTGCCATTAGGTTTTACTTAAGCCTTTTAAGAATAAAATAAAATACAATAAATAAAAAATTCCTCAGTGTTGCTTTAGACCACATAAAGCCAAAATGAGTATTTTAGGGGCCACCCACACATTTGAAACAAATTTTAAAGCATAAACTAATTTGTTTAACCCATAAACCAAAAATACAAAAAAAAAAGTCTTATATAGGCTTAATTCTTTTTTGTCTTTGTTTATTTTCAAGTAAAATCAAATTAAACGAATGCCTATATTGTTTTTTTCGATTTGGTTTAGTTAGACAATTAAATAAGTCGTATTTTCTTGACGTAGGCTAATTAATTGAAGGAATTACACGGACTGATGCAGCTTTTTGATGCAACAACTTTCCGTTTCTGACACGCGCTTGTCACTGAAAAGGAGGAAAGCAAACAGACTTAATTTGAAATCACATTGCGCCTACTATTTCTGTTAAATGTCTATGCTTTGGTATATAGCCTAATAGTCACTATAATATGCTCTTATGCGATTTGCATTTACAGCCGTTCAGTGTCATTCATTTCAATGCAATCAATGTCTATATATTATAAAGCGAGGCAGCACAAATGAAACTTTTATCGGCACAAACGATTGCGACTGTTTGTGGTGAATTTGGAGCATGTGGGGTTCTGAGAGACCTCAGAATGAATTGCCAATTCTTTTAATATTTTAAAAACCGAAGCAGCACAAACGAAAATTTCACCAGCACAAACGAAGCACAAACAAACGAGACTATCTAGGGTGAATTTGAAGCATAGCCTATGTGGGGTGGGGGGCTGAGTGACCTGAGATTTTATAAATATATTTTAACAGGCATATCTAAAAAAAAAAAAAAAAAAAACCCGAAACAACACAAACTAAACTTTTACCAGCACAAACCAGCACAAACGGAGCACAAACAAACGAGACTATTTTGGGCGAATTTGGAGCATGTGGGGGCTGAGTGACGTCATCGCCTATAATTCAAAGTCTAATATTTTAAAATCGAAAGCAGAACAAACAAAACTTTTAATGGCACAAACCAGCACAAACGAAGCACAAAAGATTGAGACTATTTTGGGCGAATTTGGAGCATGTGGGGGGCTGAGTGACCTGAGAATGACCAATAAAAGTTATTTTAATATATTAAAAACCGAAGCAGCACAAATTAAAATTTCACCAGCACAAACCAGCACAAACGGACCACAAACAAACGAGACTATTTTGGGCGAATTTGGAGCATGTGGGGGGGCTGAGTGACGTCATCGCCTATAATTCAAAATCTAATATTTTAAAATCGAAAGCAGCACAAACGAAACTTTTACCGGCACAAACCAGCACAAACGAAGCACAAACGATTGAGACTATTTTGGGTGAATTTGGAGCATGTGGGGGGGCTGAGTGACGTCATCGCCTATAATTCAAAGTCCAATATTTTAAAATCGAAAGCAGCACAAACGAAACTTTTACCGGCACAAATCAGCACAAACGAAGCTCAAACGTTTGAGACTATTTTCGATGAATTTGGAACATGTGGGGGGCTGAGTGACCTGAGAATGACCTATAAATATTCTTTTAATATCTAAAAAACCAAAGCAGCACAAACGAAAATTTTTACGGCACAAACCAGCACAAACGGAGCACAAACGATTGAGACTATTTTGCAGACATTTTGCGTTGGGTGGGGGGCCAACTTCACGCAGGTCGCATACCGGCAGCAAGTAGCCAACTGAACAAGCCACGCACCAGGCAGAAATGACATAAGCCAACACGATCACATGAGAATGCGTATCAATAGGCTAGTATGAGTGTGTAATCTCGTAGAATATATATAGGGAGAGCGGGGTTGGTTGGCACACTTTTCACTCTCTGTCATATTTCTCAGTCATGCTATATGTGAAAATAGTCTAACCAGTATCATCTGAAAGGTTATGATCTCAACTAATCAACAGATATATTTAATGTTCTTGAATGATTCCCATTTCCTTTAAAATTCATCATTAATTCATGTTGTGCACTTGTGCCAACCAGCCCCCAGTATGGTTGGCACAGATGCTATAGTTACAAAGAATGAGGTGACAAATGTAAAAAACTTGAGAATTTAATTCAAAACAGAAAAACATTCAACAGAATTTCAGCCCATTTTCTCCATAGATTGTATTTAATTGAACTAAACAACAGTTTGTATGTGTGTGTGTGTATGCGTGGCACTGAAGACAAACTTCCCCAGGCCGGCTATTCCTATAAAACTCAAAACAAACCAGATCGATTTTATTTGAACTAAACAGCAGTTTGTAGGCTACGTGTGGGGTGTGTGTGTGCATGTGTATTATTAGGAGTAACAGAAATAATGCAGTCTCAAAACAAAAAAAAGTTCTCCCCACTAAATATATTGTAGAACTGTGATAGATAGAGATATATAAAATGTAAGGATTTCAGTTTATAGAGATAGGAATCATCTATATTTTGACAGAAAATTTACAAGTTTCTGATGAGCTATGCAATGTGGCTAACATCATGTCAGTAAAGAGGTGTGGATGGGGTTGGTTGACACAGTCTTTCCTCTCTCCATTGTTCTTAAATATTTTCTGACCATTTTGACTTCTAAAAGAAATATTTCATACATAAGTTAGTTCATCATATTATATTACATTATATTCATTATGTTTTAACATATAAAATACATAAATTAATAATTTTTTTAACCAAATGGCTATGTGCCAACCAACCCCCAAATCAGTGTGTCAACCAACCCCATCCACACCTCTTTACTGACATGATGTTAGCCACATTGCATAGCTCATCAGAAACTTGTAAATTTCCTGTCAAAATATAGATGATTCCTATCTCTATAAACTGAAATCCTTACATTTTATGTATCTCTATCTATCACAGTTCTACAATATATTTAGTGGGGAGAACTTTTTTTTGTTTTGAGACTCTAAAATAGAAAAGTTGTCTCACCTCAATAGTTAGTGACAGTTGAATGATTTCAGTAAATGGGTGTGGTCTGGTCAAGAGGGCAGTCATTTTAATGTTAGATTTTTGTGGCAGCACCCTCTAGTGTACTGGGATTTAACTGCGTGCCAACCAACCCTTGACCCAACCAGCCCCGCTCTCCCCTAGGCCTATAAATAAAGTGCCATAAAGTGCGTATCATATGCACGCGAAAAACTGCGTACCATAAGCACGCCAAAACTCATTTTGGCGTATATATATTCTACGAGATTACAATCTCGTACTATTTATATGCATTTTCGTGTGATCGTGCTCCATAAGCATATCTTACCTGTAAGACTTACAGGCAGCCAAGTATAAAACACATACACAATTCTACTGCTTAGTAGGCCTTATCATCAAAGCCAGGCTGGCTTTAATAAGTGAAATGAACAAACGACTTACCCTCAGAAGAGTTGCAGGCGACGAGTGTTTTCGTAAATCCATTTTTTGTCTATAATTAGGCTAACAGTTAGCGCTAAATGTCTATGATAAAGACGGACAAACTGAAATTGATTATGCGCGCAGTGCGCTGAAAATCAAATGTAACAAGTTTACTCAGTGACCAATAAGCATTGACCTATGATGACCAAGCCTAATAACATGTCATGAACAACCAAAATTAATGTTTTCCCCGTTGATTTCATTTTATTTCATTTAAGTTACAGTTTGTACATTTAATATTAAAAGAATAACTAAAAGTTATTTTTGGGGGGGCCACGCCATGGCCTGTGGTAGGAGGGGCATGACCGCTAGGGGGGCACGGCCCTCGAATGCCCCACCATAGCGCCGACACTGCTTACATGGACATGAAAACAGATTATAATGATGATCTTTTTCTATACATTTCCATCTGTTTTCAGTATATTCTGTATATTATAAACATTATAGTATGTATCAGTCAGTAATTCAGACTTATGTCCAATAATATCCGCTTGTGTCTGACCAACCCGATCTCACGGCAATTCGTAGGCCTAGGTATTTTACGAGGTGGCTAATTCGTATGAATTCATACGAATGACCTACCCCAAACCCCGCCCCTAAACTGTCACTGGGGGGTTTAGACAAATCGTACGAATTCGTACAAGGTCGTATGAATTCATACGAATTAGCCGTGCTGCTGTTGGTTAATAATCTACAACAATAAAGCTATAACTCTCTATCAGGACTCTATCAGGACAGTTTGTGATTGAGACTTGTACGAGTCCAAAGGTAAAATTCAAATCAACTGAATTAAAATGAATGTATTGCCACACTGGTTAATGTCATTCTGTACATTAATATATTGCATTATTGTAATATTGTTCATTATTATATACAGTATATAGGCTCATGACGCATCATTTGAAGCATCCTAGATCAATTTCTCACTGAGGAAATATATGTTACATGTGTGAGATGATGTTCTCATCTGATGGTTTGATTTTATTTGCTCATGTCACTTAAATCAATGAGAGTCTGACTATCATTCCCACAGTTCACTTTAAACATGTTGCATTTCTTTTTAAAGAAACAGAATTTTATTTCTTATTTATCTCTGGTTGAGGTTTACTTTGGACCCAGAATGAAAGTGAAAGCATTTTGAGACCAAAACACACACACACTTATCAATTGATATTCGACATTGTGAGTGATTGAGTAACAACATCGCAATGTTTACTGAACTTTAGTAATATATATAAAGTCATGTTGTCTGAAAGCTGTGACTTTGTTTTATTAAACACAAAAGAAAGCCTTCTAAATCAGATGTTTTCTTTAAAATCGCGTTTAGTATTCAACATAATCAAGAGCCTCATCACTATCTCACATGTACCTATAATATTTGCTCAATTGATTTATATGGCCAATATTAATATGGAATCAACGTCAAAAGCATCTGAGCGCGCACACGCGGACACAGCACGCCCAGTATCTGCGCCACCATAAACATTTTGACACATTAAACTCGTCCAGTTATTGCAAGCACTTGGAAATGTCTACTGTTCTCTAATGTGAGTTAGGCTCATTTCTGTCCGTGCACTGGTGATTAGGTTAGAAAACGTGAAATATCTCCAGCCATGAGACCAGAAATACGCCATTAGTTAAAGCAGCCATATCACCCTGTAGCCCAAGACTGGTTGCCCACTGAAGCTAAGCAGGGCTGAGCCTGGTTAGTACCTGGATGGGAGACCTCCTGGGAAAACCAGGTAGCTGCTGGAAGAGGTGTTAGTGAGGCCAGCAGGGGGTGCTCAACCTGTGGTCTGTGTGGGTCCTAACACCCCAGTATAGTGAAGGGGACACTGTACTGTAACAAGCACCGTCCTTCGGATGAGATGTTAAACCGAGGTCTTGACTCTCTGTGGTCATTAAAAATCCCAAGGCACTTCTCGTAAAGAGTAGGGGTGTAACCCCGGTGTCCTGGCCAAATTCCCTCCATAGGCCCTTACCAATCATGGCCTCCTAATAATCCCTATGCATTGAATTGGCTCTATCACTCTCCACCTACAGCTGGTGTGTGGTGAGCGCACTGGCGCCGTTGTACTGTGGCTGCCGTCGCATCATCCAAGTGGATGCTGCACACTGGTGGTGGATGAGGAGAAACCCCTGATATGATTGTAAAGCGCTTTGGGTGTACAGTAGTACATAGGAAAGCGCTATATAAATGCATCATTCATTCATTCATTCATAAAGCCAGACATTAAGGTGATAATAATACTAGCTTTAAAAGGATCAAGTGTGGCATATTGGACAAATATGACTTTATTTAGGACTTTTTTAGTTATTTAAAACAACGTCAAAATAATAATAATAAAAAAAAACCAACCACCATTTTTTGTTCCTGTTTTGCGATGAAACTGAATCTCGAGCTAGAACTGAAATTAACAGATAAGAAACTTGCACGGAACTAATATAGTTTTAAACCATTTGCGTAACACAAATAAAAGATAAACAAGGTGAAAATCTTCCCGAAATGAAGTTAAAATAATAGTTTACTTGAACTTTCAGCGTGTCATTTGTTCCTTCCTCCTTTTCCGTTATCTTCTGCAACTGAAACCAAAACCACAACACATCCGTCTCAAGGGGTGAAGTTGATGTGCGGCCCTCTGCTGGACGTTCTTCTAAATTCTGAAATTAGAACTTCAAAATGGGCTGAGTAAAGTTTCTTGTCTTTACCACAGTTGCCAAGTCCGCCAGTTAAACGACTTTGGGCTTGATTTTCAAAAAGTTAGGCTACAGATTGTTGTGGTTTTCATGCTTATTTCCAGAACACAGTTCGTATTTTGGGGTTCGTCACGAGTTCACACTTACCTATAATTAAATAGAGTACAGGTTATGTGTATTTGGTGTGCTGTCGGGGGAGGGCTCTGCCGCTCCGAGCTTGGAATTTGACTCGAACCCAATGCAGGCGCGCGCCTTTATCCTCAGATAACAATTCTAAATTTATTTTAGAGCTCCATGGATTTAACCTCCTTTATTTTCCTCATTTGTTTAAAATAAATTTCAAATTAAACTTTAATAAACTGTAGTTATAGCCTATTTACAATTATTTTATTATTTATTCATAACATTATAGCTTTAATTATTGGGCACACACACACACACTCTCGAACACAGTCTCGAAAAACAGAACAGATGAGCCTTTTTTCATTTCTTTTTATTCCATTATTGAACATCACTCAGTGTGACCATTAGTGATGACACCTGATGTTAATGAGTAAAATGAAGGAAAGAGGAACAAACATTTGAAGTCACTATTGTGGTGATCAGTGTTTCCTGTAGGCTTTTGGGCCTTGGTTGTTTTATTTTTTGTTTTGTTTTGTGTTTTTTTTTTTTTTTTTTCTGGCTGCTTTAACAGTTTTTAGAAAACACATTTGCTGTGTCAGAAGAATACGAGGCAGAATAACATCCAATGATGTTGACTGTTAATTCATCAGTAATTAGAACGTCGCATGCGTATGGCACACTTAACTGGAAACACTTCAGGAGTTTCGAAGTCATCATCTGGTTGGTTTAATTCTACAGGATGTTAGAGGATTAGTTCACTTTCAAATTAAATTTTCCTGATAATTTACTCACCCCCATGTCATCCAAGATGTTCATGTCCTTCTTTCTTAAGTCGAAAAGAAATTAAGGTTTTTGATGAAAACATTCCAGGATATTATCCTTTTATTATTCTCCTTATTCTCCTATTCAAATTATGGAACGAACGCAGCGCCAGTTCCGTTTTTTTCCATAAGGAGAATAGGGAAGGCGTAGGACATTCAGCGTAAGCTTTTTGAAGAATACAGAAGTGCAGTCTGACGGAAGCACTTGTGAGGCGATCATTTGTGTTTATAAAGCATATACATTTTTATTTTTATTTTCTTTTCGAAAATGAGCGATGGTTTCTCTAGATAAGACTCTTATTCCTCATCTGGGATCATGTAGAGCTCTTTGAAGCTGCACTGAAACTGACATTTTAAACTTCAACCGTCTGGAGGCCATTGAAGTCCACTATAAGGAGAAAAATCCTGGAATGTTTTCATCAAAAACCTTCATTTCTTTTCGACTGAAGAAAGAAAGAAAGACATGAACATCTTGGATGACATGGGGGTGAGTAAATTATCAGGAAATTTGAATTTGAAAGTGAACTAATCCTTTAAGGAGACGTGTCTGTTGCGTTCTTTAATTGTCCGCCTGGAATCAAATCCTGTAACGCCAAACCCCCTTGTGGAAGAAGAACGCTGTCGTGTTTACAACCAAGATGATGAGTGCTTGGCAGGATCAACTAAACGTAGGATTTTCAAAGGTATGTTAAGTTTGAGGCTCTATTGTGGCAGTAAACTTCTTGAATGAATAATTTATTAGATGCACACTGGTCTGTTATTGACATCGACCTTACATTTTCAGACCCCTAAACATGACGCTAAACAAAGCGAACTGTGATTAGTTGCGTCATACATGTCAGTCGAACGTCCTCTTGGGTAGTCCTTGGCCTATGAAAGCTACTAAAGAGTCCAGACCTTCTGCAGTCTGAAGGTCTGGCTATATGTGACACTAAGTTCCCCTTTATATACCCACAAACGGGATGGATGCAAGTGGATAACTTGCACACACATTTAGAAAAGAAAAAAAAGAAAAGAAAAAAAGAACACCACGCTCAAAGCACTGTTTGTCCAACAAGATATCATATGTGCGCATTTTTACGTAAAGTGTAGTTCTACCATATGTACATTTACTTTTCATACACACTGAAACAAATAATATTGACATATTAACAACACTAAAACTTAAAATATTTACATCTTGGCAGCACTAAAACATACATTTTGTCAATCAAAAAAAAAATCAATCAAAACGCTCATTGGAATTGGGAAATGCATGCCTTCACTGAGTGTTTTCATGGATTAACAACTTAAATTCTGCACTGTACCTCATTCAAAACCATACCACTAGTGAGGACTGCGACTGCAACACATCACCATTTGAATGACTTTTGCTTTTGTGTCTTTTAAAGTTACGTATTAATACCCACGTATTGACAATGAGACCAGGCTGGTTTGTCCCACTACACTTGCAAACATACTAATGCATTTCTAAACATTACTAGCTTATATTTTTAAAATCTGTCAATGTGTTAGTTAAGGTGAAGTAAAAATGAACAACACATTTTTTAAAACATTTATTAATCTTGGTTTATGTTTATTTATACAATAATCTTAACACTTCAGATACATGATGTGAACTAACAATTAACAACACAAATGCACAATGAACAGCACTGTATTAAAGATACCTAACTTCACTGATGAACTTTATTGTAAAGTGGAATTAAAAACATTTATACATCAATTAATGTGTTTCAAATGTTTGTGGACTCATTACCTTACCATTATGTTTAATAAAATATTTAGTATGCACTTTATGAACCGTATTGCAAAGTGCGGCCTATTTTAACAATACTTTATGTGTTATCACCAATGTTTGTAGGCTCTTTACTAAAGTTATTTAAAATAAAAGCACATTTATTAAGGAGTATCACTGAATTGATGAATGTAATCTGAAAGCAAGTCATACATTACTAACATTTGCAGAACATTTATTAGCATTACACAAAGCATATTCCTTAAATCATTTAACAACCAACACCATATGAAAACCAACAACCAACACCACATGAACGTTTTCTAAATATTTAAATAATAATAATAAAAAATAATACATTGGTGTAATATGGAAACACTTTAGATTACTGTTTTTTATAATTTCCAGAAGGTTGCTAAGAACTATTATATAGGTTCACAATTAATGTGAATAATGCATAATGTATAATTAATTCTAAAGTGAAGGTCATGTTAATGACTTAAGTGTTGCTAAAACCTTCAGAAGGAATTACTATTCAAAACCTTACAAAACCTCAAAGTTTACAATGATTTCAGTAATTGCATTGTTTTTCACTTTAGAATACTGATACAATTAATTAATAATTCCTTCTGATTTTTTGGCAATACTTGAGTTATTACTAGTGGGCTACCATGAACTTCACTTTAGAATTAATTTTACATTATGCATTATTGACATTAATTATGAACCTGTAAATAGTAGTTCTTAGCAGTCATATGTGGTATGAATAAAAATAAAACCTATTCTAGTAGACCCAAAAAGTTATTGATTATCTTATATTGACCTACATCATTCAACTGAGCTCTATTACTTACTATTTTATTAATCAGATTTGATTGTTAGTTAATAGAAGTTACTAGAATGTTTATATTTTGTTACTTAATTTGTTCCTGTGTAGTAATTCATAAATGATGAAACAGTATTCTAAAGTGTTGTCTGTTATTCTAACATCTACAGATGATAAAAGAAAAATATGTGGTAAGCTTCTGAAACAAAGTGTTTTTCTGCACATCCGTTTCCCAGTGTTGCACTGCATTACTGGTGGCCTTAAAAGGTAAAAAAAAAAAGAGAATGTTTTTTTTTTTTTTTTTTTCTCAGAATCAATGAATAACCAATAGATTGAACAATGTATGTGTGTGGGAATAAACATATGATACCTCTTATCTTTTGAAGAAGTCGGTTCTTTTCTTTTTTGAGTTTCTTGCTGAAATGAAACGCACACAATCACAATCACTATCTTAACCACAGCAAGTTAATTCAAGATTATTTCATGCATAATTTGAACTGCTCATGTTCTGTGTTTACATTATTTAGATTTACTTCTCTTTCCCATGTTGTCCGGATGTTTCTTTGATGAAGTCACCATTATTGTGATGGTATATTGCTGAAATCTTCTGGAACAGTTCATTCACTTGAGTCTGATCATTGATGTCCTTGTTATTCAGTGCATGAATTCTTTTTTCCATGCATTTCTACAGAATCTTTGAGCTCTGGACTCTCGGTGATGAATTCACTGAACGGTTTGTCTTCTAGATCATCCTTTCTGGAGAACACGATCATTGTGTGTTTTACAGAATCATCAAAATGTGCATGTATGTCATTTATCATTCTGAAGGTTTCCTTAGTAACTCGCCCCACTCTGATTATAATCATAATGACGTGTGGCCCAGGAGAGGCATGCGACAAAGCCTGAGAGACTACACTTTCCACTTCATTTACTTTTTGAAAGCCATAAGAATCAATCAACATGAAATTCCTCCCAGACCAGCTGGTCTTGTGAACTGGTGGTGGGCTTCTTTCATTTTGGAAACTTTGTCTTAAAAGGGTCTGAATAGTTGAGGTCTTTCCTACTCCAGCCATTCCCAGGACGACGACTCTGACTGCTTCATTTGTCTTGTCCATTGGTTCTGGAATGTTTACAACTCCGACTGGTTCATTTGGCTTGTCCATTGGTTCTGGAGTGTCTCTCTTGTGCCTCTTCATATCAACATCTGAAGATCCTGCCTCATCAGATGTGTTTGAATATTGATCTTGATCTTGTTGATTATTCTCTGTACTCTGACAGCTCTTCTTTGAATCCTCATTCACTCTCTGAGTTTTTATCAGATCCTGCAGCATCTCGTCTAGATTCGTCACTGATGATTTATCCTTGTTGTTCCAAGTATACACTCGATTTCCACAGAGCTGTATGAAGTTATGCAATTCTCCTTTTTCTTCCTTAAGAAACTGGTCAAAGGTTTTTGACTCAAGATTATCAGAGAATGAGAACAGAATTGTAGTGTGATTCATAAATTCTTCTCCTAGTTGTTCACTCAGTTTTGAAATCATTTCTATCTCTTTAAGTGTAAAGGAACCAATAGGATGACCATAAGAAAGCATATGGCCCATTAAGTGATTCAATGGCTTTCATTAGTTCTAATGCAACTTCTTTCTCAGGAATTTTAGTACAGTACCATCCAGGAGTGTCCACAACTGTGACTTCCATTCCCTTAATGATCCTTGTTTCAGATTGGTATGATAATGTTACTGACTGAGTGGATACATAAGATTTAAACACTTTTTCACCAAATATGGTATTTCCTGAAGCACTTTTACCAGAACCGGTTGTACCAATCAGGACAATCTGCAATTTATCTTTGGCTTCCATAATGCCTTCCAGAAAGCCAGACAGCAAATATATTTTCCTATGTAAAACAAAGAAAACAAGAGTTTGTGTTATTGTTGTGTTCCAGGGATGGGCAGTATTTCCAATACATGTATTTAAAACACATGTATTGAAATCCAAAACACTCTTTTGTATTTTAAAATCTGATCTAATGTAATTTCTAACTAAATACATTTATTTAATAAATTCATGCAGATTTCCTGTATCAACTAATTCAGGCAAATGCATCCCAACCCAAACTTTCATGCATGTGAGCAGCAGCTGTACGACTCCATATTGGGTGAGCGAATTTCCTGCATTAACCCTTTAACTGCCCCACCAAGAAAAAGGCATATCAAAAATTTTTGTTTGGATTTTTTATGTCATTATGTCACTAGTTACCACACTCACTGTATTTTTTTTCAACACATTCAAGTATTCCATTAAATATTTCAGATTTTCATTTTAACACAGGAAATTACATGTTTTCTTGTTTTTTTAACAGTAAACAAAAAAATTAACAAATAACTAAAAGTAACAAAACAAAGACATTACATTCTTTCTGCATTCAAAAACTAAAAACAAAATAGCAAAAGATAGTAATATAATGGCATTTTAGGCTTTTATGATTTCAAGAAAACATGCCATCAAGTGTGGTAGTGCAACAGGATTTTTCTTTCTTTTTTTAGACATATGAACATTTTTCTTCTCAGACAGGGTGATAATCTGGATCCTCTATTGGGTCATCAACATCACTGAGCTCAGCATCAGAATCTTGGGGGGTTTCTGGGTCAAGGGCCTGAAGAGTGTGCATTCTTGTACCATAGAAACTGTTGACATCCATCTAGTAATTGTAAAAAAGCAACAACAACAAATAAATAACAATCTCTACAATTTTAGTAATGTTAGTACACCAGCATTTGTCATTTAAGAAGTAATTGCCTCTGATATTATGATTCCACACATTAATTCTATGAATTCATTATTTTTACTTAAAAATATATGCAAAAGTGGCAAAAAATATATATTTAAGAAATTATCTCAGCATATTCATGAAGAAATAACAACAGTATATATAAGTATACATTAACAACATACTTACAAATCATTTGCAAACTATTTACAGTTAATTCATAGTTTATACATTGTAGTCTTTACATTGTTAATATGTTTTTAGCACATATACAAATGTGAGTTCTTTATTAATTGTCACTGTAATTAAAGGGTTAGTTTACCCCAATAATGAAAAGGCTGTCATTAATTACACACCCTCATGTTGTTCCACACCTGTGATACCTTTGTTTTACAGACAAGGCTTAAAGTTGGCATGAAATCAAAATTGACCCTATTTACTTTGTTAGTGCATATTACTAGTCTTGTGAACAATTAATCCGTGCAAGTTAATACACAGAAAAAGGAACAAATAACAACAGCTGTCATATTCATAGCTAATAATTCAGAAGTTTATATTTCTCAGCAAATAGTCCATTCTGACTGCAGAAATGGACGATCTGAAAACATTACCTTAGCTTTTCTGCATTTACCTTTAAGTGACAAATCAACCGTTTGGTTGAGCATGTTTTTGAAAAATTATTAAAAACATACTAAAGTTTTTTTCATGACACCAAGTAACATAATTTTGTAAAGTTAGGGCTCTCACAGGTAATATGTAAAAAAAAAAAAAAAAATTGCTTACCTTGCAAAATTCACCAAGAACAGTTCACATGGCAGGAGTGCTTCTTTGTTTCTGACATCCATGTTAGAAGAAGTGTTGTGACAAGTGCTGTTTCACTGACACTCTGACATCTAGTGGATTTTTTTTTGGCATAACATACCTCAACCAGATTTAGAGATGGCTCAATCAGCTTGAGTTAAAGGGTTAGTTCACCCAAAAATGAAAATTCTGTCATTTATTACTCACCCTCATGTCGTTCCACACCTGTAAGACCTTCATTAATCTTCGGAAACACAAATTAAGATATTTTAGTTGAAATCCGATGGCTCCTTGAGGCCTACATAGGGAGCAATGACATTTCCTCTCTCAAGATCCATTAATGTACTAAAAACAATTTAAATCAGTTTATGTGAGTACAGTGGTTCAATATTAATATTATAAGCAATGAGAATATTTTGGGTGCGCAAAACAAAAAAAAAAATAACGACTTATTTAGTGATGGCCGATTTCAAAACACTGCTCAGGAAGCATCGGATCATAAATGAATCTGCTGTTCGGAGCGCCAAAGTCACGTGATTTCAGCAGTTTGGCGGTTAGACACACGATCCGAATCATGATTCGATACACTGATTCATTTATGATCTGATGCTTCATGAAGCAGTGTTTTGAAATCGGCCATCACTATATAAGTCATTATTTTGTTTTTTTGGCGCACCAAAAATATTCTCGTCGCTTTATAATATTAATATTGAACCACTGTACTCACATGAACTGATTTAAATATGTTTTTATTATCTTTATGGATCTTGAGAGAGGAAATGTCATTGCTCCCTATGAAGGCCTCACGGAGCCATCGGATTTCAACTAAAATATCTTAATTTGTGTTCTGAAGATGAACGAAGGTCTTACGCAGGCACGTGCACACAGACAAAAAAGGGGTTGAGCACCTGCCCTTTTTCTTCCTCGAGAGAAAGTGCCCTTTTTTCTGGTGTGCTTTTTTTTCTTTTTAATAAATGAATATATATTACTGTTTGCGCACAGCTTCCCTGTCAAACAAATATATTTACTGTATAAAACAAATAAAAAAAATACTATATCAGGTCGGCTTTGTCGAGTTCAGATGCCCTCACTCCACGACACGCCATTCATGCACGCACGCACACACGCACACACGCGCGCCACCTCACCTCGAGTTTGCTGCTGGCTGAAAACTTGTGACAACTATTCCCGCGAAAATGCAACTGCTGACTGGCGATGAGAAGCGAAAAAGAAAAAGCCCTAGATGGATGCATCCCGTGCATTTCTTCAGGTAGGCTAGCCTATGTTCACAATCACAAACCTGAACGTTTTTTTCTATTTAAGGGTTATTATATATTTAACGCTGCATTAATAGTTGACCACATCTGCCTGATTTGATACTAATGAAATTTATGTCATATTATAATTTCAATTATTGTATTGTGCTATGCATTGTGTTTTGAACCATGGTAAACATCGGTTGGGCTGTCAATACCAGAAGAGGAGCATTCCATGGACGCGCATCCATGAACCGCATTATTAGACAGTTTTCTAAGGATGCATGTTTATTAAATTATTTAAAAATCTAACAGCATTAGCTACATAATGCTATTCTTACATCTACTCTACACAGGATAATACATCAATAAAAGTTTAAACCCTCACTCTGTCCACATATTCTTGTTGAAGAATTACAGTAGCTGTAGCATTTCTATCACAAAGAGTGGCCGAATATTATATTTAACTAATAATATATTTTTGGCTTTGATCGGATTTGATCGTGCTGTGCTGTGCTGTCTAACACAAAAATCAGCAGACTTTTGGCGCCCTCTGCAGGCATTTTTATAATATATAATGTATTAACAGTTCAGGAAAAAAAAAAAAAAAACTTGATGTGTTTAAATATGCAGATTAGTTTATTTTGGTTAAAGAAATCTACAGATGCAAACACACAGGGAGTTAGCTTAAAACAAACTCCATCTAAATGTGTAGGGTTAGGGTAAGTTTTCTTTCCATTAGAGTAAAAGACCTTAAAATTGTAAATTGTAAATCTTAAAATTGTCCACTTCATGAAAGAATTATTCTAATAACACCAAAAAATTAAAACGATTTATTGATTTGGCAAATAAACAAATTATTAGTGAAACTATGTCTCTCTACTTGGTGCAGTCATTTATTCTAATATATTATAGCTACTTGAAATATTTGCTGTTGACTTCTCTTGTGATAAACCTAGTGAATACTAAAGAAGACCATGGTCTCTGTGTGAACTGATTATTTGTAGAAATCTGTGGAGTATAAAACAATTGTGTGAGTTGTAAGGGAAGTCAAAGTTGTCTTAATATATTTAAGGTTCATTATTTTTTAATAATAATTATGATAAGTGCCCTTTTTTCCACTTGAGCCCCTGCCCCCCAAAATGTCTGTGCATGGACCTGGTCTTATGGGTGTGAAACGACACAGGGTAAGTATAAATGACAGAATTTTCATTTTGGGGGAAATAACCCTTTACGTTAGGTACTCCTGTCAAAATGTGCTCAACCATTGGTTGAGCAAGCAGTTAAATTAATAAGGAATAGTGTAACACTGTATAATAAGTATACATTAACAACATACTTACAAAGTTTTGTCAACATTACTTGGCTCCCTATTACACATCGTATAGATTTTTAAAATCGTGCCACTTACTAAAAGCCTAAATGGTTTTAGCTCCCCAATATCTAAGCGGGCTCTTGTTGCATTATAGTCCTTCACGTCTATTGCGATCTCGATAATCAGGCCAGTTGATATACCCAGAATAGCAAAATCACCTGAAGGCGTCAGATCCTTTTCCTATTTACACCTAACTCTGGAACAATCGTCCTACAGCGGTCGGTGCAAGCGACACACACTCTGTCAGTTTAATCTAGACTAAAAACACATCTCTTTGCTCTGCATACCATAACAACATTATCATACATTAACATTTTTCAAATCCTTAAAGGATGTTACGCTGCAATAATTAGGTCGGCCGGAACCGAGAACATTTCCTATAACACTAGATATACCTGTACATCAGAATAAGAATGGCATCTACGCTAATATCTGTCTCTCTGCTTATCCTGAGGTTTGCCGGGTGCTGGATCCAGGCCGTATCCAGATCAGATGGAGAACCTGTGTCTGACCTGACTACAACGTCCCCGGAGACATGGGCCTACAGATCCAGTTCTGGCTGCATCTATAATTCAGATTTTTAATCCCCGTATCCGCTTACATATATTTATATATAATCTATTTTTAATCTCTATAATAAAATGTATAATTCAGATTTTGATCTCCATATCCATTTACATATAAATATATATCTTCCAAGGGGTTTTTTCCCTCCTAGGACTTTTTTCCCAGTTAGCACGCTGGGTTTTTCTCCTAGGGGGTTTTTTTCCACCCTGGGAGTCAGCCGACATTGGCTTAATGTAGCACCATCTTGTATATGTTACATATTACCACGCTTGTTTGTACAGCTTATTTTTAACCACTTCCCTTTTTTCTGTGCTTCTAATATGTAAAGCTGCTTTGAAACAATTACCAATTGTAAAAGCGCTATATAAATAAATTTGACTTGACTTGACAAATCATTTGCAAACTATTTACAGTTATATATTGTAGTCTTTACATTGTTAATATGTTTTTAGCACATATACAAATGTGAGTTCTTTATTAATTGTCACTGTAATTAAAGGGTTAGTTTACCCCAATAATGAAAAGGCTGTCATTAATTACACACCCTCATGTTGTTCCACACCTGTGATACCTTGTTTTACAGACAAGGCTTAAAGTTGGCATGAAATCAAAATTGACCCTATTTACTTTGTTAGTGCATATTACTAGTCTTGTGAACAATTAATCCGTGCAAGTTAATACACAGAAAAAAGGAGAGGAGGAGCGCTAAAGTAAAACTCTGCCCTCTATTCAATATTCTGTTTCACTTGGAAATATGACACAACACTGGAGAAAAGTCGTTTGCAACTTCCTGTTCACAGGGACAATTTGTAGTTTTTTTCTGATCTTTCTAAAAAAAATTAATCTTGCAAATAGTATTTAGGTGTTTTACTACTACTACTACTACTACTATTATTATTATTATTTATTTATTTATTTAGTAGTATATAAACTGGCATCCCATTGAATTCACACCTCAGTCCAGAAGATGGTGGTAATGCACCTCATTTGCAAACTGCCAACAAAAAACACAGAAGGAGAAGAGGACTGGCGGCCATTTTGATGACAGTTGTGGTTCAGTGTGGCATGCCCTAATGCTGCCTTAACGTGCTATCAGAGTTATCGTAAATACGAGTTTCCTAGGTAAAAATGGATTGCAATGGATTAAATTTTTATCTGGCATGCTGACTGAAGGATTTTTTTTTTTTTTTTAATCTTTTAAGTGGCATTGCCTCAGGAATGCAGAAATCCCTGAGTCAACGTGGGTGTCACAAACGCTGTGTTAAAGATACGAACAGGATGATGAAGATACAACGCAATCTTAAATAAATACACACACATAATATTGACGATACCCAACAATGGTGAACAGAAACAAGGGAACTTAAAAACATGTGCAAACGAGGTTAATTAATGACACAAGTGACTCAAATCAAAAACCATGACAACAGCCTAGTGGCAGGAAACGGTGCAAGCAGGAAAAACAAAGTCCAAACTGAGTGAAACTGTCACAGTGGGTGAGACTTTTTTTTTTTTGACTGCTTCTTTGTTTGATTGCTGGTATTTATTTCTATGTGCATTTATAGGACTAATTTAAAACATTTGCCTCATAGTCTCAATTCATTTTATTCATTGAGTTAGGTGGTTGTATCTGGTTTGAATGATGTTTATCAATACATGCATTAATCAATGTGAGTCTTTTGTTTTTCCATCCTTTATTATATTGATGAACAGTAGGGTGCTTAAACCAGTACTAAAAGAACCTTGTGGTAACAATAAAACTTGGAGAAAGAAAAGTTTAAACTGTTACAAGTGCTCCCTTTGGCTGTTACTGCAATTTTTTTTTCTATTGATGCAGAGATGCAACAAGAAATCAGTTATTTTGTGTCAGAGGAAGGGAAGTAATAAATAGGTTACTTACAAAATGTGACAACTAAATCAGTAACTAGTCTATTTTTCATGTCGAATAACAATCTTTAAAATGATATTGCTTTCACTTATCTCATAAACAGCTTATAAAACTTTAATTGGTTGATATAATCGCTCTATATTTGTGACAATATCTTGCAACCAACCATGCTTAAGTCGCACAGAGACTGTAACATTCAGGATGTAAAACACACAATGGTAAACAATGGTAGATATACTACGTCAAGAGTAAATCTAAAGTAAATGATCAAGTACTCTCAGTTCGTTTTTAGTTAGTCAAACTCAAACTCTAGTGTAAATGAACTATACTAAGCATTTGTCAGTACAACATACTATTCCTATTTCACTTTACTCAGTTTTTTAAGGCAATCTGTTTGCATGCTTTTAAGTAAATCTAACTAATTAGATTTTACAGTGTCCTAACAATACAATTATTCACTTTATATGGGATTTTATGCCATTTAGGTCTAATTAGATATTTATACATTTCCCCTGTTTCCACAATCTTTTGATTAAGCAAATAGAAAAACTTTCGAAACATCACTACACTTAAAAGATAACAAAAACAAACCTTTATTTTTAAGATTATGAATGTTGTCATCCTCTTATTGTTAACATCCTTTGACTCCCATCATACTGTGTGAGGAGTAATGGTTCTATAGAGCAAATAAAGGGAAACACTTACCCTCTGAGAGCAGGTCTTCTTGTGAATCTGTTTGGTTCAGTTTCTCTCATCTCCCTTCCTAAATAGTCAAAGTAAAGCACATCTCTGTCCAATCAGAAAACAGAGGCTGGACTTTCTTATTTATGTAAAACAGGAGGAGCTCAGCAGAGCTTTATATACTGAAGGCTACAACAGCCACACAATAAAGCCATCTGATCTTCTGAAGTGTTTGAAAAAGAAACTCAGCAGAGAATCATTTACAGCTCTACAGCACCACAATGAGTAAGTTTTAACTTTTTCTCAGTTATAACAAGACTTCAAACTAAGCTGTTTCATGCTAAGAATCAAATAATAGTTATAAATGTCAACAGGTCAAGGACGCATCGTAAAAACAGTTGGCAAGAGCGCCACAGGAAATACCATTCTTGGTAAAAAGGCATTCCAATCAGAAGCAAGAGCTACTTCAGTCACTAAAGAGTGCACATCTGGAAAACAGGAAATAAATGGCAGAGAGGTGTGTGTTGTGGACACTCCTGGTCTATATGACACAAACCTGACTAATAAGCAGGTGATAGATGAAGTTCTTAAATGCATCAGATATGCAGCTCCAGGTCCTCATGTTTTTCTTCTCATACTTTCCATTGGGCGCTTTACTGAAGAGGAAAAAAACACAGTGGGGCTTATCCAGGGAGTCTTTGGCACTGATGCAAACAAACACATGATGATCTTGTTCACCAGGGCAGACGATCTTGAAGACAGGACAATTGAAGAATTCATTGATGAGGATCCAGAGCTAAATAAAATAATTAAAGCATGCAAGGGAAGGTACCATGTATTTAACAACAGAGAGAAGTCAGACCGTACACAAGTTGATCAGCTCATGAGGAAGATTGATGTCATGATGAAACACAATCAAAACAGCTACTACAACTACCACATGTTTCAAATGGCGAATGAGTTAAATAATGCTAGGAAATCTGTGGATGAAAAAGATAAAATCATTGCTGAACTAAAAAAGGAATTAGAAGCACTGCAAAATACACAGTGTACCATAATATAAGCTTGAGTATGTGAATGATGACAGTATCTCATACTTAGAAACAGTGAACCAAGAAACAAAGTCAGAAGATAATCATTAAAGCAATGTAATAATAACCAAAGTAAAAATACAAATACAAATACAGTCAATCATTATGTTTTTCATAATTTTTTTTTTTTTTCTGCTTATGAAGTACTGTTCAATAGTTTTAGGCACTATTGAAAAACTATAAAGTTAGAACATATATAATGCTATGATTATGTTTTATTTTCTACTTTTGTTAAAGAAATTGCACATAGTTTAAGGTATTTTTTCAGACACATGTTCCAGGAATCATGGAGAAGTTGAAACATTTCTTCTACGGATTTAGGCTGTCTCAGTTGCTTTTGTCTCTTAATGTAATCCCAGACTGGTTTGATAATGACAGCTGATTTCTGGGTGGACCTGTAGGACTTCTTCCTCATAAAATACCACTCACTGTGTTCTATGTGTATGTGTGTGAAGTTTTATGTCCTTGTATTAGCTTTTTATGCATTATTTTATTTATTTTTAGATTGTTTTATTATTATTATATCAGTTTGGGGCCTACTAAGATATTGATTTTTTCTACAATGAAATAATAATAATAATAAAAAAAAATTAAATCAGAAAATAAAATTTGGATTTTACACTGTTCTTTTTTGTCTAAATGCCTTTTACTCTTTACTTTTACAATATTTTCTGAAACCTAAAACACATTTCTACACATAATAACATATCATAAACATTAAAACAAAACATGCAGCTGTCAGAACCTCAACTTATCTTAAAGACAAAATCAAACACATCACAGTTTTTTTTTTTTTTTTTTTTTTTTGTACAATCGCTAGGTCACATTTCTCAATACTTGGCTCACTTTTTCAAAACTCTTCACACAGTGACAACATCAGTCTGTGAGATAAACTAGATAATTTTTCATTGATTCATCTACCATTTTTCTTTATGATGATGAAAACTATATCACCTGATCATCTTTGTATATTGCTTCCATGGTAACAAATTATGTGTTTTGGTAATTACTGTTAAAGAGACCACAAACAGTCAAACTGCCTAACTAAACGAAAACACTGAAAAAATTTGATACCTTTTACAGGTCTCAAAATAGTTGGGACGGGGGCATGTTTAGCATGGTGTAGCATCTCCTCTTCTTTTCAAAACAGTGTGAAGACATCTGGGCATCGAGGTTATGAATTTCTGGAGTTTTGGTGTGGGAATTTGGTCCCATTTACAAACAATATAAACACTATAGCCTAGGCTATTTTCTGTGGTGACTGGAAGGGCACATGTACGGTTTAGTTTTGTTGTGGCCATGACATATTAACCCGTGGGAACGACTTATTTCACAACATCTTTATGTTGAGGGAATGACATAATTTCTCAAGGCCTCAAGTTAATATCAGAGCTCGAGTTGAAGATGCTTCATCGAACCCCTCATCAGTGGACAGCAAGCCAAATTAGCTAACCTAATACCCTAAAGATTATATGGGCAAACAAACTCGTTAAGGGGGAATTAAGAAATTATTATATCAATATATTATGTGAATGCTGTCTAACGGCAACATTGCGCACAGTATATTAAGCTATAAATATGCGATGCATTACAGTTTTTCTCGATTGCTAAAAAACTATAACCAAGATTTTGAACTAAAATTTCAATACCATAACACCATATTATATCAAAAAGCACACCCAATTCTCTAAACTCTAAACACTACTCCCTTGTTTTGATACATGAGTCAGATTTGTTGAACTGTCACTGCAAAATTCTACACACAATTCTCTTAATTTCTCATTGCCTACACCATGTGGTCATTTTTAAAGCACTAGCATTCAATACTGTTCAGCATAGCTTGAGCTCAGTTAGCACACAATTCCCCAGGTGAAAACAAAATTGAACACACATCAATCAGATCTTTCAATAGATAGATAAAGGGCCAGAATCAGTTCACTGAGTTTTGTAACATTGGATCCACAGGCAAATGAAGGAATAGGAGGAATGGAGGAGAAAGAGGAGGAGGAGAGAGGAGAATGAGGAGGAGGAGAAGAAGGAGGAGAAGGAGGAGGAGGAGGAGGAGGAGGAGTAAGGGCAAGGGCAACGAGACAAGAGGTCTCGGATGAAATTCGAGCCACTTTAGTTGACCTTGTCCATGATATGACTTTGAGGGACGCTGGGCAACGAGTACACCATCGCCTCCATCATCAGAACCTTCAGGGTAGATGTACTTACAGTAACATTACAGTAACTACGATCATCAACTAGATGGAACTGGATTAAATATTTTGACTGTTGCAATTCCAATAAGACTATGGCCTGTAACGCTGCCTGAATCATAATCAAACACTGTATTATACAATATATACATTTGTTGAATTAATCTAGGGTGTACTCATTTCTGCAATCCTTAATTTAAACAAAATTGGATAATTTACTTATTTTATGACTATTAATGACATATAATTCTCAGTTTTATATTTAATACATTTTAGTTTTGCCATCTTTCCATGAATTGTATTAGTGATCATAAAGAAAATACATCTTTTGTATTTGTTCAGTGGGAGTGTACTCATTTATGCTACGCACTATAAAATATCTTATTGCATGGCCAGGATAAATTACATAATGAAATTACAAAATATGCATTAAGACACGTATGAAAACATCAAAGTATAGGCTATTTGGTTGTGTGCATATGAAGTCTGTTGGCATACATCTCCCGCAAGAAGAACTGGCCCAATAAAATCACAAATGTTGCATCCTGCCAACAAAGTAATGAAGCACTAAAGAGATAGAGAGAGATACTTCTCTTATTCTGACTCAGACTACTTCCTGTTATTTTTAATCAGGAAATTTAAAACAAAGGCAGATGCATGAGATCAGTCATGCGAATGTAAAAGCCCTTCAATTGGTTTGTCAGTTGCAAAATTATATATGAAAGGTCACGTGGTTTTATTGTTATTACCTTTCTGCATGCAGCAGAAGACATGAAGCAGTTTCTCTGAAAAACCACAGGATGCAAACCCCCCCCGCCCACACACACACACACACACACACACCTTCCCTTCCCCCTGACTCAAGTCACTGAAAGTTCTTCAAGACGTATAATGTAACTTGTGTATCTATTGTTTTTCCCTTTTTATGTTTGGTATCATTTTAAATGTCTCATTGCGATGGGTAAAATGGTCTCAATTTCACAGCAGTCACTGGTATTATGAAGAAGATTGAAAACTAAGGAGAATTCTGTCCTCTTTTTGGGTGGTGCCTTTTGTGAAAACCCACTCGTCTCCCCCAAAACAGGTGTTGGAGTAATAAATATTTACAGCCCTTTTGTTGTGGTCCTGGTATAAAAGGTAAAGTGCAAAGCAGTCATGGTATATCTTCTGTAGCCAGAGGCCCCCATACAGTGATGGGCAAGTGTCTTCAAACACTAATCCACCACTGTGTGCATGTGCATTTCAACTGATGTTATGCATTTATTATTTCTGAATTGGCTTCTAATTATCCAACTATGAAATTGACATGATACATTTTTACTTGACAAATTTTTTTTTATATTTGATTTACTCTGGATTCTTCTAAAAATCATTATGACCAGTAGATTATTTGGAGTCCATATTATCACAAATATGTGTCAGGATAGAATAAAACTAAAGGCTCAATGAAAGGAGCATGTGGGCACATCATGGGACCTTTTGATTTTTGTCTATCAACTGGCTTAGCAAGTTGCAGTATCATGACTAAGAAAACTGTGTTTTTGTATGAACAAGCATGTGGCGGTTCAACTCAAATGCATTAGTAAACTCTGCACCCTCTGAGTAAGATCAGAACTGGCGAGTTTGTGATCGCTAAAGGCACTCACTGGCCGAAGTGACTTTTCTAAGTGATATGGGTCCGTAATGAAATAATAATTGAAAATATGAGATGCCCAGAATAATCAAATATCTAAATTACAGTATTTCACAATTGCACCCATTTGTCGAATCAGTCACTTTGTAGGCAAAACCTTAAACAAGTTCAGGTAGTTAAGACACTGTTTGCAAATCTCATCCCTCTTTTTGCAAAACTCTAAACACATTCTTACTCACTAAAACACATTTTGCACTGTGTTGCAAAATGGTAAATACATGTGGCAAAAGTTAAACACAACTACAACACAGTTGTCATCCTTTAAACACAATGACTCAAAATTATTCACACTTATTTCTAATGATGTGATCAAATCAACTGTATAAAATATAGGTCAGTTCAGAGTGTACAGGTGACACAGGTGCTGAATGATGATACCAACAATAGATGGAAACAATCTGAAAAGTAGAGGAGGAAGAGTATGTGTAAGAGGATGATGAGAAGAAAGAGCAAGGGGTGCGGAGACAAGGCTGTCAAGGCTGGATCCGGCACAGGTTTTTCCCTTTGCCTGGCAAGAGACAACATTGCCTGTGATGTGGAAAATGTCCTCAACAATATTCAATAATATTCAACAATATTATTGATCTGACAGTACTGACATTATAGGATGAGAACTGAACTAAGCTAGCCTAGATGATGACATCACTGTTTTCTGCAGAACTGCTTTATAGAGGAACATAATTACAGTCATTTACATAATAATTGATGGTCTTTACAATGTAAGTGAATCAACACTGAACTGACTTCAGCTGAACAATGAACTATTTTCTTTTAGAGCTGTACAGCCAAAATGAACCCTCTTTGCATTACTGATCATCATGTACCTGTTATCACTGTAAAGCTGCTTTGACTGTACTATACTATACTATACTATACTAGACTAGACTAGACTAGACTAGTATCTGTGTAGTATAAATTGCAATTGAAATAAAGGTGACTTGACTTGATTTTGAGAAAATGAGTGATGGTTTCAAGAAATGTGTTTTAACAATTGTGAAATACTGTAATACATAACAAATTATTAATTTCTAATTGGAAACACAACCTAAGAGTAATAATCATTTGAAATTGGAGTCAGATTAAACGAGCGAAATTAAGTGAGGTGCTGAAAAGGCATACACGTGTTAACCTTCGCCCAGGCCGTCGGATTCCATTTTTGGGCTGATGCGGCGTTCCTTACAATATCATGATAATCATACTTTTCTTAAACCAGTGTGTCTGTTCTGGAATTTCTGTTACAATGTCTGTATTTGGTATCTGAGGTGACTGAGGGTCTGATCCATGTCAGGAATGCAGTAACAGTGTTCGCTCATTTATCCAGGTTTCCGATAAATATGTACTTGTTTTGTTATTAATTCATTTGCTCATACAAGTACAATAAGCAGGAGTCATATTTTGTAGAAAGAGAATTGTCAGTTTGAACTTTATTCTTATTTATTTTATTCTGTCTTTTTATGTCAGCTGCATGAGACATAAATGTAAAGATAATCGTCTGAAGTCATGAAGGTCAATATTGCACTAAATGTGTCCTACATATGCATGTGTAATTCTTTTTATAATTATATTTTATAGCACCATTGGTCAGTAAACTACCACTGTGAATCATAAGCCCTGTTTACACCTGGTATT
This sequence comes from Culter alburnus, assembly GCA_028476615.1. Classification (NCBI taxonomy): domain Eukaryota; kingdom Metazoa; phylum Chordata; class Actinopteri; order Cypriniformes; family Xenocyprididae; genus Culter; species Culter alburnus. The sequence goes on from JAOTNS010000400.1 coordinate 64,439, forward strand.
AAGATTGTTTTGGTTGATCGGATCACAAGTCGATGATGCAAAATACAGGTGTAAACATGGTCTAAAACATTTCCCCCCCAGTTTCACAGACAAGGCTTAAGTTAGTCCTAGACTAAATTGCTTGTTTGAGCTGTTTTAACTCGAAGCAACTTGTACTGATATATCTTAAAATATGTCAGAGCCATTGTTTTGTCTCAAGATGCACACCAGTAATGTGTTATTGTAGGGTACGTTAATAAAAGCCACTTAAATACCCTAATTGAACTAAGGCCTAATCCTGGTTTAGACTAAGCCCCTGTCTGTGAAACCGGGCCTTAGGGTTTGTTTATTGTCAATTGTCAGGATTGCTTTTGTAGTGTAGACACTCATATGGTCGAATGTGTTCGAACAGCTACAAAAGATGCCTATTCTCCACCTACTGACCTAATGCATAAACATTATGGGAAGTGCGTTAGCCAGATTTAAACTTTGTAGGCTGGAGACCCAAGTTTGGTTTGAAGATGAAAACATACCAAGTACTATGTGTTACATACAGAAGGGGACGGAGACACAGGTATAGTTAAGATATGAGTTTATTGAACCAGAGATCAATGGCAGAGTGCAGGTGAGTGAATGCAGGTTAAGTTCGTGACTGAAGATTATACTGGATCTGACACTTGTCTTTATCTTTCCCAGGGATCGAGGATGCAGGCAGACGTGGAGCAGACGAGACACAATGACACTCAATGGAGACGAGGAGACACTAGGAATCACAGAGAACACTGGAGACAGGTAAATAGTCGTTTACAGAGTCCTTGAGGTAAGCATAACAGGTAGGTATGCGTTAACGAGACCGGACAGTGACTGAATGCTCTGGAGTGTCTTTTATACTTTTGTGATGACTGGTGCTGATGAGTGTCAGGTGTGGCTAGTTAATACTCAGGAGAGGGAGTGCATTGTGATTGGGTGAGTGCAGAGCCTGGTGTGTCTGTGACACTATGTTCTTCACCATTCCTGCACAGCAAAATCCCCAGTGTTAAATTAACATCCCTCACTGTACATATGTGTCCACACCCACAGAGTGTTAAACAACACTGAAGCAGGTTGAAAAAAAATAAAGTGAATATGTAACTGGTTGTTGAGCATTAGTGATAAACACCTGATGTTAATAAGCAGCATCACTGAAAGAAAAAGAAAAAAGAGAGACACAACTACAACTGACTTCCAGCTATTACACATTATTGCCCAGACTTTATTTCTATCATTCATCTACATTTGACTTTTTAATATTAGTTTTTCTTTGGCCTCTGTGACTTTGTGTTTACAAAACACTTGATATGGCAAGAGAAAATATGATCAGGTCATAATGGTTATGTTTTAATGATGACATTATCATCATATAGTGATCTGATTCACTGATCTAATCCAGCATTTATATATTTATTAATCTTTCATTACAGTTAATGGTAACACTTTACAATAAGGTTCATTAGTTAAACATTTGTTAATGTATTACCTAACATGAACTAACCATGAACAATACATTTGTTAACTGTTACTTGTCACGGTTCATGAGTTCACTGAAGCATTCTCGCTCTGTCTACGTGTGTGTGTTTGTGTTGTGGTGCTGTCAGTGTCAGTTAGTCATTAGCGTTGCTAGGGTGATTAACTACACTGATCAGTTCACAGGTGCATCTTGTTATCAGTCCTACTGTATATGTAGTCCTGTGTTTGCTGTTTTTCCTTGTCAGATTGTTTTGGTGTTCATCCGTGTGGTCTCGTGTCTCCAGCAGTTCTTTATTTTGTGACAGTTACTAATCTTTGTTAATGTTAGTTAATGAAAATACAGTTGTTCATTGTTTGTTCATGTTAGTTCACAGTACATTAACTAATGTTAACAATTTTAATAATGTATTAGTAAATGTTGGAATTTTAACAAAGATGAATAATGTTGGTGGATCCAAAATGGTCAATATTCATACTCATGCATTTTTCATATTTCATGTTAATCATTTATGGCTTATTATTTATCAATTTTACTTTTGATTTCAAATATTAATGTATTTTCATATTGTCACAGTCTGTTTAGTTTCAGTTTCAGTTTATAGACTTTCTGTTTGCATTCTGTGATCACATGTTCTGTTTCCCGCCTTAATCATTAGTTAATCTGTATCACCTGTGTCTCGTTAATCATCCTTGTTATGTTTGCTATTTAGTTTCCCCCTGTTCACTCAGTCCTTGTCCGTTCACCGTTTATGTTAGTTGTGTTGTATCTTTATGCCTGTTACCCTGTGGATTATGTCATTAAACTAGTATTTGGATTTATTCTCCTCGTCTGTGCTCCTTCCTGCAACCAACAGTAAAAGATGAACGGACCGCCCAAATTTGATGAACGGGCTAAGTTCCTCACCGTGGCCCAGGAAAGCCACGATTTTTTTCATTTTACCACAAACTTTTGCGTTTTGGCTAGACAGACCTCATTGGAGGATGAAACCATCAAGGACCTGTTCTAGATCGGGGCCAACCTCTACCATGCCACCCACCTTCCAGACACCACCGGACTTAGTTGGAGGGAAACCGTATTTTGGTGTCTGGAAAGCGTGCGGTCCCGATTCAGAACCCGGCCAGACCCAGAGCCCAGCCCGTCACCACCGCGATTGACAACGCCTGAGCCCCCTGCAGACTGGAAGCTTCCGCCTGCCGCAACGCTAGAGCCAACACCCGAGGACAATTGATATTCAATAGTATTCTTGACATTTATTCAACAGTGCTTCTGATCTGCCTGCATTGACACTATTATTTAAGAGCTGCTGTGCAGCCAAATTATGTACCAGTTATCACTGTAAAGCTGCTTTGACACAATCTGCATTGTAAAAAGCGCTATATAAATAAAGGTGACTTGACTTGACTTGACTTGACTTGACAAAGAGGTGGAGCTCAACATCGCCCCGGAGCCGAAGCACCGCCACGAGTCTGACCAGGGGTGTGAGCCGACGTCATCGTCCATCGCCGTGGGAGTCCTAGTGGAGTTCGAGGGATGGATGCGAGCCCCACCCAAACCCCCGCCACTGAGAGCAAGCAACAGTTGGACTTATTGGACAGTTTTATAGAGAGTGGTGAGAGAAATACTTTGTATCCCTGCATTTCTAATGATTCTGATTCTTCGACAGTTCTATCATCCCCACCCACCCAAACCACCTCAAAATACCATTAAGGAGTCCGTGGCTCCGCCTCCTTCCTCGTCGTGCTCTGTCCTGCCTTGACCCGCCGACCTGGCTCCTGCACCTACACTCCTCTTCCCTTCGACTCCGGCTCCGACCATCGAGCATTCAGACTCGCCGGACTCCCTCGGTACATCGGCTCCCCCTGGGTCGGACGTCGCCAAGCCTCCGCTGCGGACTTGCGGGCCATACACTACTCTCCGGCCCTCCACCCCTTCGGCTTCGGCAAGCTCCGCCCTCCCTCAGGCTCCACCTCTGCCCTCGGTCGCTCCAGCTCGTCCTCTGCTCTCCGGATCTCCACCTTCGCCTCGGAGAGTCGTCGCTGTGGTTTCGTCGCGGCCGCCCAGGTCATCGGCATCCCATCACCGCCTCAGATTTCCGTCTGCGCGGGGAATTCCACCTTCCAAGGCTCCGTCACTGTTGGTCATCTCCACGAATCCATCATCAAGGCTCCTACCACCGTTGACGTCACCTTGGGTCATTGCCTTGGCTGTGCTCTGGGTCATCTCCACCTGGCCACTCCTACCACCTCCAATCCCGCCTTGGTCGTCATCCTCCATTCTTCTACCTGCCTCCGGTTCCTGCTCCTGGCCACACCATCGTCCTCCTCCCAAGCCGCCTTCTTCTCCTTCTACGGCGTGAGGACACGCCTTTTCGGAGGGGGGCGTAATGCCACAGTCTGTTTAGTTTCAGTTTCAGTTTATAGACTTTCTGTTTGCATTCTGTGATCACATGTTCTGTTTCCCGCCTTAATCATTAGTTAATCTGTATCACCTGTGTCTCGTTAATCATCCTTGTTATGTTTGCTATTTAGTTTCCCCCTGTTCACTCAGTCCTTGTCCGTTCACCGTTTATGTTAGTTGTGTTGTATCTCTATGCCTGTTACCCTGTGGATACGTCATTAAACAAGTATTTGGATTTATTTGGATTTATTCTCCTTGTCTGTGCTCCTTCCTGCAACCAACCCTAACACATATATTTTCAAGTATTCACTCTTTATTGTACCCTTTATGGTTATTCATCTTTTATATTTAAGAGTATGTATGCTTATTATATTCAATTCTTATATTCAGTTCTTCAAAGTGTTCCAATGTCACAGGTCAATGTTGACACATTTGTGGTTAGATATTGGACGCCTGCCAAATACTGCAGAAGCGATGATGTTTTCAGAATTAGTTGCTCATTTGATCATGTACCTTTATATCAAAATATGTCTGTTATAATTTCTTTAGATATGTGATAATGTAAGATCTGCAAAATTCCCTAAAGGGTGTCAAAACAACCACTATATCTATTTTCATCTATTTTTGACGTTTGACCAGTCTATGACATAATGGATAAATCCATTTGACCTTTTCTTATTAGACCAGAACATAAGTTTGAGTGGGATGTAAGTTTTCCTTTGCTTATGGTGTAAAACGGACGCTGTATTTGATAGTTTAGCTTTTCCTTTGCTTTCCTTTGCTTTTCCATTGCTTTCCTTTCCTTCTGCTTCTCCTCTTCTATCTCTTATTTCATTCTGCAAATGTCTTAATTTTGTTCCTTTTTTCTGTATATTCTTCATCTTCATCTATTAGATACAATACTCTAGATTTTATTATTAACTATTAATTTCTTAATTAATTTGTTTGTCTTTATCATTTTTAATTAATACATTTGTTATTCCTTATTCAAATTTGATCCCTGACATAATCATTGCTGGATTGCCTGGATTGAATTTTCTCAAGTTTTTGACTCAGTTGTATAAGTGAAGGTCATTATTAGTTCATGTTAAGTAATGTAGTTAAGTAATAATAACTAATGAACCTTATTGTTAAGTGTTACCCAGTAAATCTGTGATGTTACAGCTTGAGATCAAGCAGTGCTTTTATAATTTGAAGTATTTTTTAAAAATTTTAACACAGAGATATCAAGGATCATTATATAAACCTCTACAATGGAACAATCATACACAAGGCTTAATGTTGCAGTGCATGATGGGAGCAACCAAGCATTTATTTAGCACATAGAAAACATTGACAACTACAGATAGTCAGTTAGGGGTAGGAGTAGTTCTTGTCTGTTACCAAACCTTGTGCATGCTACCAAATAAACTTAAGTGCATGCATTACACCCATGACCTGATTCTTGCAAAAACGTGTGATAATGTAAAAGAGAAACTAAATGCAATAGAAAATTACCCAACCGCAGAAATGAACAGATATCCTGTTTACACAGAACAGACTTCAGCTCTGCAGCATTTTGGTTTTTTTTTAGAGGATTAGGCATATCTGAATTTAAAAGAGCACCCTAGCCACATACATTGCAGTAAATTGATTAAAATGGTTTCATTTTACAGAAAACCCTCTATATTTTAACACAGTGGTGGAAAATTGTATATATTATATTGTATTTTTTCATAATTTTATGATAAACACAGATAAAAAGTCAAATTTTTATATAATTTTTTATTATTATTTTTATTAAAAATGTGTAATTTAGGATAGGTTTAGTCTACGAACCTGCAGAAAGTTTTATTTTTATTCCACTAGGTGGCAGTAAACAGGGGAAAAAAGAATCTTTTTGATATCTCTTTCTAAACAAAAGTTATTGAGATTTTACTGAAAGGAGGTGTTGGTACCTCGACGCGTTCCTTTACTGTCTCTATTTTTGAATTCTGAAAGAATTGGACATCCCCGAATTAAAAAGAGTGCCTTACCCACATAAATTGGAGTACAAGGATAAAAATGGTCTCATTTTACAGAACACCCTCTATATTTTAAAACAGTAGTGGAATATTACTTAAATCTTTTAGTATGTATTCACAATTTTATGATAAACACAAATAAAAAGTCGGATTTTTATTAATTTTTCAATTATGTTTAAATTGAGAGTCTGTAGTGTAAGATCTGTTTGGTCTATGAACCTGCAGAAAGTTTCTTTTCATTACACTAGTTAACAGTAAACAGGGGAAAAAAGAATCTACTTGATATCTTCTTCTAAACAATTCAGGATCTGTTTCGTCTATAAACCTGCAGAAAGTTTCTTTTGATTCCACTAGGTGGCAGAAAATAGGGGAAAAAATAATCTTCTTGATATCTCCTTCTGAACAAAAGTTATTGAGATTAAACTGAAAGGAGGTGTTGGCGCCTCCATGTGAACTTATACGGTCTCCAGTTTCTGAAAGAATTGGGCATACCTGAATTAAAAAGAGTGCCCTGCTCATACGTTGGACTAAGAGGATAAAAATGGTCTCATTTTAAAGAAAACTCTCAAAGTTTTAACACAGTGGTGGAATATTGCATTTATTTTATTGTATTTATTCACAATTGTATGATACACAAATGAAAAAAAAAATCATTTTTATTTATTTTTCAAATCAAGATTTGATTTAAGAGTCTGTAATTTATGATCTGTTTGGTCTATGTCCCTTTATTTTTATTCCACTGGGTAGCAGTAAACAGGGGAAAAAAGAATCTTCTTGATATCTCCTTCTGAACAAAAATGATTGAGATTTAACTGAAAGATGGCACTGGCGCCTCCATGTGTACTTGTACTGAAAAAAAATGGGCATACCTGAATTAAAAGAGTGCCCTACTCATATATGTTAGAGTAAATGGATAAAAATGGTCTCATTTGACAGAAAACAACCTACATTTTAACACATCAGTGGAATACTTTGTGTTTTTTATTGTATTTGTTCACAATTTTATGATAGAGATGGAGGTGGGAGGTGTGCTGGTGGCCAAGCCACTTCCTTGTAGGTGCCTGGCTGACTTGTTAGCTACTATCCATCCTTCATCACTCAGTTTAGTCTGAAAATCAAAACAAATTTGTAAATTCACATTGAAATCCTGAAACTCATGCTAACATAATGATACATACTAGTGTTGCACGATATACCGGTACTAGAAAGGTATCGCGATACCCTGCTTTTAAAATCGGTCCGGTTCTTCATTTTATTAGTACCGGTACTTTGAGTGCCAGCTGTATTTCCTAATGTGCGACAGCAGGGGGCAGTGTGCGTGCAGCGCGCTGCTTCTAAGGCACATTGGCCGCATTTACACTGCAAGTCTTAATGCACAGATCCGATCTTTTGACCATATCCGATTTTTTTGGACGACGTGCTTACATTTCTTTTAAAGGTGACCTGTATCGGATATCTCCTTTTTACACTGCACTTGGCAAAACATGCCAAAAATAGCCTATATGACATCACAAATCAATTTCAATGGTACACTGAGATTAATTTATTGACATGAATTCATACAGAAACCCTTTTAAAGCAATAGTTACATCCCTATATAAAAATAATACAAATTCTTCACGACATATGCAGCTCCGCTGGAAGCGTGCAAATTGAATAATACTCGGAGACGGGTAGATATTCACAGCTTCATGGGCTCGAACCCGCCATCCTATACTATTTTCTTTTTCTTTTTTTTGTCATTAAAACCAATGCGTTCATCAGTGACTGTATATCAAGGGCAGTTGCAAGTTTCTGTGCTTTTTATTTTGTGGTTTCAATGGAACGAATAGAGTCTCCACAACGGGACTGAAGCGCGCGTCTGTGCATGAGCCGTCGTCACTGACAACAGCGGCAACGAGCACTCAGTGCGATTTCAAGAGCAACACATTTCAACGTCAGATCGCCTTTTATTTAACACAAACAAATGAAATTAATAATCTACCAGTCAACTAGAGATGCTCCGTTTGTTATAGGTATGTCTGTACCGCGAAATGTTAAAAAACCCTTACTTTTCAATGACGCAGCAGTCGCGTTTACAGGGGAATATCCGATCTGTCCGCTTACACTGCAGGCGCAAACGCACGTATCCGATTCATATCTGATTTATAACCACATATGAATGAGGCCTGAAACCGATCTGTGAAAATCGGAATCCATGCGCTTTTTTCCTGCTTACACGGTCGTGACTCATATCCGATCTGTGCCACATGGGAGGAAAAAATCGGAATTGGGTCACTTGAACCATGCAGTGTAAATGGGGCCATTGAGTGCGTGTTTATTCCTCTCAACTGCGCAACGGCTTTTATGGTGACGAAACGAGAGGTATGGTTGCAAACATAGACATCATATAGGTAGACGCCCTATCGAACGCTACTGCCTATTGGCACGGACGAGCCGTGGAACCGCCATCTTGGACCGGTCGCCAGCTCCACTCAGTGTAACTTGTTTGCCAGGTGCAATGAGCTGTCAGCGCATTTAATTAATCATATCTCACTGAATACCTAACTGATTTTGACGCGGGGTTTTTTTTGCTGCAAAGGTCATTCATGTAGCTATGATACAGGACACAATGTTCAGTGTATTTTAATATTCATAGTAGGCTTAACAGTTATATAATATTCTGATATGAGATATAAGTGACCAGACGTCCAAAATCAAAATATGTGATGTAGGATAAGGTATTTATAAATCACACACTATAAATATGATAAAGAAGCAGAAACAGATAGTTGCAGTAAAATAAGATATCTCAGTAATACTAGCAGAAGTGGGAGGGGTAACTCGATTTGCGCTTTGCCGTCATGTGTGTATACATTGCTTCCTGATATCACGTGCACAAACACAAATAACAGTTATTATGTCCGGTCAAACAAGGCTATGTATTAAATTCAGATTGGATTGTGTTGGTAAGGCACTTAACGTTACCTAACGGTAAAAGTAAGTTTCGTGCATTGAGCGCATTCTAACAAGTGCTTTCGAACTTCTTTCTGATCTGAATAGAAGGCTAAGTTATGTGGAAAACACTTGCGAGGTCCGACGGTTAAGCAGAGCGGTTAAGATAAAGGGGCTTGAATAATTAATAATCAGTATAACATGACGAAAAGATATTTATTAAATGTTATCCACATTTTATTTCATCTGCAACAGCATTGTGTACTTTTATAACGATGCGTTTGGTCATTCATTTTTAAATGCATCATGCAAAGATGAGGAGAGTTCTCTGCATGAAAGACCCATGACTGGCAGATCAACGTGCGACTACATTTCTCTCTGAAACGGTAGGAAAATAAATTTAATTCAATGTGGAGGATTTTAACTGTGACAAGATGATTGACAGGGTAGTTTAAACAGTTACAGTTTGCGTAAATAAGCGACAGAACGTCCGTTAAAGACGCAGTTATGACGAGGTAGTATGTCCCAAAGCTTGTCTACTCTTCTGCTACACACTCAAAAGTATGTACTTTTTCTTTACAAAAACAGTAAATGCTTTTATGACGTAGTGTAAGTAGGCGAATTGGGACGCAGCTTAGGAGTACGACCGGTCTAAGATGGCGGCCGCAAATCTCAGCGCCCAGCGGCCAATAGGGCGTCTACCTATATGATGTCTATGTTTACAATTACATGTGTGGAGGTGAGCGTCTGTAAGCGGCTTCTTATTTCATTTTAGTGATGTAAAGATAGGCGTTTTTATTATTTTATATGTATCTGCTGCTACTATGGTGAGATGATTTCTTAGGCCTAGCACAGACGAATGATATAATCATCATTATCATCAATCATCGTCGTTATCTGGATACTCGCGGTAAGTCAGTATTTTTTACGTTTACAAAATCAATATAAGTAACATTACTGTCATGTTATCAGGTAAGACACGGCTCGTTCTATTTATTCAAGAACGTTTTTTATTTGACTACAACACAGAGCAGCCTAAGCCATCCCTTGGACTCCCTCCATAATCATCATACAGTGCCCTCTAGTGGTTCGCATACCCAAACTACGGTAACTTAACATGGACAAAAGACAATCTCTCAACATCTTCCCCTTTTAGAAGTTAGCAATAACAAGATCCCAAACATCTGCGTTTTGCAATATTAATTAAATCTTAAATTTTCTTAAATAATATAACAAAAATAAATGCAACAACTTTGTTATCAAATAACATTTTTTTTTCATTACGTCTTAGCAATAGTCTCAGAACGGTGCAGGACGTCACAGGGGTAGACTGCCCTCAGTCCTGAAAGGGATTATTCTGCCCTTTTGAACATCATCAGTCTTGAAACCTAAGAGGCACCTTTATCTCACGGCCCCTGGAAGTTCTTCTCACAGGAGTAGATGGCAGAAGGGGAGACCCTGGGGAAGGGCCTGCTGGTAGCTGGCTCACTGGTGATTCCGGTGGCGCAGTCACGTCTGTCGGTAGGGAACTGCTGTCCTGCTGAGACACTGTAGGCTGAGCACGTTGCTGTTCCGCAGGAGGTTCGGTCTCAGGAACAGTCTGGAGGTGACGCCTGTTCCGACGAGTCACGTTTCCGTTGGCCATCTCCACAAGGTAGGATCTCGGCTCCTTGGACTTACTGATAACCCTGGCAGGTGTTGTCCATCCCTTCTCCCCATCGAGCTTCACTCTAACAGTTTGACCAGGGTGAAGTTCAGGGAGCGCGTGTGCCGAATGCCTGCGGTTGTAGTAGAATCTGTATGAACCTTTTGCTGTTGCGTCCTTCATGTAGACTTGATCCGGGTCGAATGGACGTGGCAGCAATGTCTTTTCCAGAACAGGAACAGTAGTACGGATTTGTCTACCAGTCATGAGCTGTGCTGGGCTTTCACCTGTTGCTGCGATTGGTGTAAAGCGATAACCCATAAGGGCTAAGCAGGGGTCCGGCTGTTTGAGGATGTACTTGGCAGTCCGAACAGCCCTTTCGGCAGCTCCGTTCGACTGTGGATAATGTGGGCTGGAAGTAATGTGAGTGAAACCATACCTCTGTTTGAAATCTTGGAACTCGGCTGATGTGAACTGTGTCCCGTTGTCACTGACCAGTTCTAGCGGGATGCCCCATCTCACAAAAATGTGCTTGAGCTTGTTAATAACCTGCTTGCTGGTAATGGTGGCAAGGGAAGCAATCTCAATGTCTCTAGAGAAATAATCGACAGCGACAAGAAAAGTCTTACCCTCTAACTCAAACAGGTCAACGGCAATCCTTTGCCATGGGCCACTGGGCAGGGGAGTGGTTACCAGTGGTTCACGTCTTTGTGTAGGTTTGTACTCTCTGCAAAAATCACATAATTTCACTTTGTTTGTGATCTGAGCTCCGATGTTTGGCCACCAAAGTGTCAACTTGGCTCGCTCCCGACATTTGGTGAGGCCCTGGTGACCTTCGTGCAGTTGGTCCAGGACCCCAGCTCTGAGTACTGCTGGAACTACTATGCGGTCGTGATATAGGACCAGACTGTCCGACTCTGATAAGTGACTTCTGGCTGCATAGTATCCACGGAGTGGTGAGCCCTCCGTCATTTTGCGAGGCCACCCTTTTCGGATGAATGTGATTACTTTTTGAAGTTCGGCATCGCTTTGTGTGACTTTGCGAATTTCCTCGAGCTTGGATGACTTGATTGGTTTGCTAGCCACCATAGTGTTCACATATGTCTTTACTTGCGTTTCTGTTTCAGGCACGTAACTGTCTTTCAGTGGATGTCTGGAGAGTGTATCTGCAACTACTAGCTGCTTACCGGGAACATGTTCAGCAGTGACATTGAATCGCATGAGGCGCATAAGCAGTCTCTGGCATCGTAGTGGCGTTTTGTCCAGATCGTATGAGTTGATCAATGGCACCAGTGGCTTGTGGTCAGTTTGTAAACGGACTCGGCCCATACCTTGGATGTAGCGGGCGAAACGTTCACAAGCCCAGACAGATGCCAGACACTCTTTTTCGATCTGCGAATACCTCTTCTCCGCATCAGTGAGTGTGCGCGAGCAAAAGGCAACGGGCCGCAACTCTCCATCGTGGTCTTGCAACAGGGCAGCACCAAGGCCATAACTGCTGGCGTCGGCACTGACCACTGTTGGTTTATTGGCGTCGTAATAACTAAGAGCTGGTGCAGCCATGAGCATAGCTTTTGCTTTGTTAAATGCTTGCTCCTGAGGCTCACCCCAAACCCACGCAGTCTCTCTCTTGAGCAGGTTAGTGAGTGGATGCAACACCGAAGACAGGCCTGGCAGGAATTTTCCAACATAGTTAACCAGTCCAAGCACCTGCCGCAGCTGCTCCACGTTGGAGGGGCTGGACATCTGAGCGATAGCCTCCACTTTGCTTTCATCAGGCTTCACACCATCCGCGCTAATGATGTGTCCAAAGAACTGCAGTTCAGTCTTTCGAAAGTGACACTTGGCCCTGTTGAGCTTGAGACCGGACGCCTTAACCGTCCGCAACACCGCGTCGAGGTGGCGGTCATGTTCCTCTTTTGTAGATCCATAAACCAGGATATCATCCATTACAACGACAGTCCCTTCTAGGCCTTTGAGCAGGTCGGTCATCAGCCGCTGGAAAATCTCAGGCGCTGATGTAATGCCAAATGGCAGACGTTTAAAGCAAAACCGGCCCATTGGGGTAATGAAGGTTGTCAATTTTTGGCAGCTGGGGTCCAATGGAATTTGCCAGAACCCGCTAGAGGCATCCAGAGTGGAGAAAACCTTGGCTCCTGCCAGCTTAGGTGTTATATCATCCAGTGTGGGCAAAATATAACGTTCACGCTTCACTCCCTTGTTCAAGCGTTTCAAATCCACACACACTCACCTCGTCCTTGTTGCGTTTTGGAGCGGGCACCATTGGGGCACACCAGTCTCGGCTCTGTAACTTCCTCAATGATTCCGAGGCTCAGCATACGCTTTAGCTCTTTCTCTACTTTTGGAAGGAGCGGAAACGGAACTCTGCGTGGCGTGTTGACGCTATACGGGACTGCTTCCTCAGTCAGCTCGATCTTTACAGGCTCACAGTTCAGTAGTCCTATTTCCCCAAACACATCACTTGTTAAGTCACTAGTGATAGCATTGACTCTTGCTACCAGCCCCATGTGCTTTGCCACTGCCTTGCCCAACAAATTACTAACATACTGTCCTTTTACAACTGTAATCCAGTATTGGTATTTCTGACCTTTGTATGTAGTGGTGGCAAGGAACTTACCCACGCATCGGACTTTCCCACCTGGGCTGTACACTGTTGGCCTGGACTTGTTCAGTTTTGGTTTTTGACGTAGTTTGCTGAAAGCCTCTTCAGTCATAACGGTGGTATCCGCACCTGTGTCGATTTTAAAATCCACTGGACTGCCATTCACAAGTAGCTCTACATCCCAGTCAGTATCGGGGTTTGACTCCTCAATGATGTTTGGCTTTGACTTTGTGGTTGCTCTCAGGAATAGTTCTCCAATAAAAAATGAATCCTCGTCTGAATCCATAACGGCCTCTGCTCTGACTTCTTTCAGCATCTTGGATTTACACACGGCCTCGAAATGTCCGATTTTATTGCACTTTCTGCACCTTTTGTTACGGGCTGGACAGCTTTCCTTTTTATCATGCATCCTATTGCATCTCTGACAGTTCAGTTTGTTCTCGCTGTATTTCTGTCCTTGTCCCTGCCGTGGTTTATCATAGCTCCTCCTTGTGCTATTATACTGTTTCCGTCTCACCTCATTCACTGTTGTTTCCACGCGCTCTGCACTTTGTTGTTTCACTTGTTCACTTTGCCGTGCAAGCTGGATGGCTCTCTCCAGAGTCAGGTCAGCCTCTAGCTGGAGTTTTTGCGAAACATCTTTGTCCATTATCCCGATGACGATCCGGTCCCGGATCTGCTCGTCCTTCCCCGCACCGAACTCGCAGTGCTGCGCAGCTCGTACAGGCTCCGCACGAAAGCTTCAACTGTCTCACCGGCCCTTTGATTCCGCTTATGAAAACAGGCGCGATCGTGGATGACATTTCTTTTCGGGACAAAGTGTTCATCAAATTTCTGCATCACTAGATTAAACTCATACTCTGGATGTGGCATGGCCTCGGTTGCCGCAGGAAACACAAACGAGCCGTAAATAGGTTCGGCATCTCTCCCCATCGAGTACAAGAGTGAGTTCACCTGCACTTCGCTGCTCTCTTTGTCCAGTTTCGATGCAACTCTAAACCGGGAGAATCTTTGCCGCCATGTAGGCCACTCCGCTGGCTGCGAGAAATCGAACGGCTCGGGAGGTCCAAACTTTGCCATTTTGCTCTTGATGTCGGCGTGGAGTACTTAATTCTGACACCATGTCATGTTATCAGGTAAGACACGGCTCGTTCTATTTATTCAAGAACGTTTTTTATTTGACTACAACACAGAGCAGCCTAAGCCATCCCTTGGACTCCCTCCATAATCATCATACAGTGCCCTCTAGTGGTTCGCATACCCAAACTACGGTAACATAACATGGACAAAAGACAATCTCTCAACAATTACTTGCTTTTGCTTTTTCAGATGGAGAGGTAGCTCATTTAGAGCCCACTTTATACAGCAGTGTTGTCTTGATTTAACCCAATCATTACAGGATCTGGTTATGTACTGTACATACAGCCTTGGATTAGATCATATTTAAAGGGGAAAAGTTAGTCTTTAATAATAATACATATAAAGTAGTGTGCAAAAGTCTTAGGACACCTTAGATTTATTTTAGCAATGCAATGGTATAGTGACCATATAATTTTTTTTTCAGACTTCTTATTAGAATATGACCAGGATAAATTTTAAATTTGTAAGCATTATTAAAAACAGAAAAAAAAAAAAAAAAAGACTTCTACAGGCTAAAGTGGCTATTTAGTATGGAAGCCCGTTTCCGCCACTAAAAAAAAAAAAAAAAACGCCACTTAAAAAAAAAAAAAAAAGCCACAAAAAAAAAAAAAGATTAATGCGACTTTTTATCTCAAATTGCGAGTTATAAAGTCAGAATTCTGAGATATAAAGTCGCAATTGCGTGATATAAAGTCAGAATTCTGAGATATAAAGTCGCAATTGCGAGTTATAAAGTCAGAATTCTGAGATATAAAGTCGCAATTGCGTGATATAAAGTCAGAATTCTGAGATATAAAGTCGCAATTGCGTGATATAAAGTCAGAATTCTGAGATATAAAGTCGCAATTGCGTGATATAAAGTCAGAATTCTAGATATAAAGTCGCAATTGCGAGTTATAAAGTCAGAATTCTGAGATATAAAGTCGCAATTGCGTGATAAAAAGTCAGAATTCTGAGATATAAACTCGCAATTGCGTGATAAAAAGTCAGAATTCTGACTTTATTTCTCGCAATTGCGACTTTATATCTCAGAATTCTGACTTTTTATCACTACTGTGAAACGTTATTTCTCACAGTTCTTACTTTGCTTGCGTTTCCTTTCATTGCGACTGACCATCAGGATTACTGCTTGTTATTATTATACATTAAATAGACCACAGGATTGCTGCGCTTTGTTATTTTTATACATAAAAAGAGGACATCATAAAGGATTATTTTAGCGCCGATTTACCAATAAAGAAATATTGATTTTACTGGAGGAGACACATAAAGATTAGTCTCCGGACATATGCATTATGCAGGAATATGCATATAGAATGTTTCCACGGTAACCTTGTACACAGCGTTTCAAGGAGAAAAAACAGCTTTTACTGCCATCTAGTGGGCTTAATACTAAAAACCCAATACCTATCATGTTCATTAACTTTGCAACTCAAGGGTAGAATCATGCAATTCTGCAAATTACAGTCGAGGTATTTGGGCAATAAAAGTTGTTTTTAACAGAATGGATACACTAATGAATTTTACACAATAATAACAATATAATAATCATAATAAGAAGAAGAATCAGCTGTGGCGGAGGCGCAATAAATCAGACAAAGCTGAAGTGGCACATTTTATACACCAACAGCTTCAGACTTCACGGCAGCACGGCTATCGTTGGATGCACTGTTACAGACAGAGATACTGACCATCAGTTAATTGCAAGAAAAAAAGTCAGAATTCTGACTTTTTATCATGCAATTGCGACTTTATATCTCAGAATTCTGACTTTTTATCACGCAATTGCGACTTTATATCTCAGAATTCTGACTTTTTATCACGCAATTGCGACTTTATATCTCAGAATTCTGACTTTATAACTCGCAGTGCGACTTTATATCTCGCAATTCTGACTTTATATCACGCAATTGCGACTTTATATCTCAGAATTCTGACTTTATAACTCGCAATTGCGACTTTATATCTCGCAATTCTGACTTTATATCACGCAATTGCGACTTTATATCTCAGAATTCTGACTTTATAACTCGCAATTGCGACTTTATATCTCAGAATTCTGACTTTTTATCACGCAATTGCGACTTTATCTCAGAATTCTGACTTTATAACTCGCAATTGCGACTTTATATCTCGCAATTTGAGTGAGATATAAACTCGCAATGTGAGTTAAAAGTCAGAATTCTGAGATAAAAAGTCGCAATTCATCTTTTTTTTTTTTAGTGGCTTTTTATTTTTATTTTTTTTTGTTTTGAGTTTTTTTTTTTTTTTTTTTTTGTGGCGGAAACGGGCTTCCATAATTTAGTGACCTCTCCTAACACTTGAGTAATAGTGAGAACCTGGCTCTCTCAAACCTAAATGGAATGGAAAATGACTGGAAGGCCAAGAAAACTTTCAAAATCTGATCAGAAGTTCTCCTTTGAAAAAATGGAAGTCTAGGAGGTCACGTTAAATACTGATTTTTGCTTATAGAATCCATTTTGTTCAAATTTTTTTGTGTGCATATTTCCTGTATTTTCTTTTTGCATTGTAATAAAGACCAACAAATAACATGGGTGGTCATTAAAACATTGCTAAAACAACAAAGTTAAGACTTTTGCACAGTACTGTATGGCCAAATGCAAAACCTAATACATGAAAGTAATTATGGCTGAAATGATATATAATTTGTTTGAAATAAATATTTTAAGTCTGCATAATTTGTTATGTGGGAATTCAAAGCAGTTTGTATTGTTAGATATAATACATCTGATTTCTTATTTTCCAGGGAGTGGAGCAACTTTTCCATTAACAAAATTCTGATGCTGACCCAGAGGAGGGAGTGGTAGCCCCAGAGATCCACTGTCCCCATCAGACAAGAATCTTATTTTGTTCAGACACATCACCTTTGACTGACTGGGATCTTGATCTTCAGACACCTGATATTATGCAAATATTTTAATTTTTTTGGAGCTCTAGATTAAAACAAGACAGTTGTTCAGACAGGAGCTCAGGCAGTTGTTCAGACAGTTTCTCAGACAGGTGCTCAGATAGTTGCTCAGACAGTTGTTCAGACAGGAGCTCAGGCAGTTGTTCAGACAGTTTCTCAGACAGGTGCTCAGACAGTTGCTCAGACAGTTGTTCAGACAGGTGCTCAGGCAGTTGTTCAGACAGTTTCTCAGACAGGTGCTCAGATAGTTGCTCAGCAGTTTTCAGACAGGAGCTCAGGCAGTTGTTCAGACAGTTTCTCAGACAGGTGCTCAGACAGTTGCTCAGACAGTTGTTCAGACAGGTGCTCAGGCAGTTGTTCAGACAGTTTCTCAGACAGGTGCTCAGACAGTTGCTCAGACAGTTGCTCAGACAGGTGTTCAGTCAGTTGCTCAGACAGTTTCTCAGACTGGTGTTCAGACAGGTGTTCAGTCAGTTGCTCAGACAGTTTCTCAGACTGGTGTTCAGACAGGTGTTCAGGCTGCCAGAGTAGGACGCGCAGCAACAGCAGCAGCAGAGGCAGCAGTAGCAGTCTCAGGTGTGTTAAGTGGACTCTTGATAATAGCTGATGCTGTCTTCATAGCAATAGACTCCAGAGAGATTCATCAGATGAGACAGGGAAAAATAGATGATCCAGAAAATGTCACATCCAGTGTACTCAAAGGCATTGCACAAATGAGGAAAATGCATAAAGAGCTTGACAATGTCTTGCAGGGAATTAGAGAAAAAAAACAAGCAATAACAAAAAAATATATATAATGCTTGAGTGAAAATGAAAAAGGGTTTTGCAGAAAACAAAATGTCTAAGATGTCACACTGAGTCAAACAAGTGTGTATGAGGCCAAGTTTTGTACATAATACGTCTGCTGCAAATATGACAGTGTTCCCTATAACATAGAGGTGGTAGGTTTTTCATGTATATTACCAATACTTAAAGGGGTGGTTCAATGCGATTTCACTTTTTTAACTTAGTGTGTAATGTTGCTGCTTGGACATAAACAGTATCTGCAAAGTTACAGCACTGAAAGTTCAATGCAAACAGAGATATTGTCTTTTAAAGTTATGGCAGTTTAATACCTACAAACCCGACTGGTTTGGACTACAACGGGTTGGTGACATCATAAATTATTTTCTTATTGCTTTTTAATTTTTGTTTGCATTGTTTTGTTTTTATTGGAAAGCACTTTGGTTCACCTTGAGTGTTGTAAAGGGCTGTATAAATAAATGTTGATTGATTGATTGATTGATTGATTGATAAACCCTGCAAAACACGCCCCCGGGAACACGGAAGAGTTGTGTACACCGGAAACTAGCGGCGCAATGCGACGTGTCAAAAGATAATAGAACCCATTATAATCTGTGATATTTTCTACACTGGATGCGGCGCTGAAGAGAATCTACACGAGTTTAAAGCTGGATTTGCACAAAGGCTTTTACTGAAAGATAGAGCAGTTCCCACTTTAAAAGCTGAAGCTGCTGTTTATAGGCTTCAAACTGTAAGTATGTTTTATTGTTTGTACATGTCTTTTAAACGTATAGTTCTTTTCCTATTTTTGGTTGCATCAAGGACGTAAACAAAGACCAACTCATTTTTGCTTCGCTAGCCAGTTAGCTAATTATAGTGCATACTTCTCCAACAAACACCAACAAATGTCTATGTTCATAGAGAAACAGTTGTTCATGCGATAAATTAAACGCTACCTTTACAAAAATGCTGCTACTCAGTCATGTATTCGGCTACAGTAAAGCTTTAATCAGGATAAAACTATATTGAAAGCTAACAAGCAGCAGTGACAGCATCTAAACACTTTTGACTCAAATAAAAGAAAAATTAAATACCATTCATAAACGTCCTTTAATAGCCGCGATTGCAGTTTGACCCTCTTCATCTGGGTCTGATTCGGGCTCAATTTGATACAGCAATATAGACGGCATTATTTACATTTTGACTGAAGCAACGGATGGTAAGGGGCGCAGTGTTTCCGGACACTTCAGCGAATCATGATACACTGGGCCAGCTACCAACCTGCTAACCAATCTGAGCACATTGCATATTTCGGAGGGAGCGGCTTCATAGAAGCAGGAAGTCAAACGAGCCGTTCATATGACAGTGGATACAGAGGTGTAGAATAAAGGTAAAATATATGAAAAATACAGCGTTTAAAAAAAAAAAAAAAAAGCATTAAGACATGTTAAACTGTGCTTCAAAAACACAATCAAGCCTAGAAAAAAAAAAAAAAAAAAAACACTGAACCACCCCTTTAAGGAATTCATTGTTTGTTTTAGATTTAAGTTTAAATTATTTAAAGGTAAATGAAAAGGTCAAACCTGACCTGAATCAAACTTGAATCTGAAGAATTCCAGGAAAAATATTTAATACAGTGTTCCCAGCTGCTGTGTGCAAAGTAAATTCCCTGGCATTAACTTAAAGCGGGGGTCTCAAACTCAAATTGGCGGGGGGCCGTTTCTGTGATTGACACCTCATAGGAGGGCCATATTAACATTCAAGCGCAACATTTCAGAAAATGTACTTTCCTTTGCATTATTTCTCATTTACTTCAAATTTCATTAGGCCTACTAAAATTTTATACCTATACTATAAATATTTTATTTACCATACTAAATGTAAACAGCAGTGTCTCTCTCATTGTTACAGAGTGTAATATATTATATAATACTATTACTAATATAATACTACTAATATACTAATATAATACTACTAATATAATATTATAAATTGCAATAGTCTGGTGCAACTTCTCACATCCAACAAGGTGCATGGAATAAAAAAATAGTTTGCCAGCAAACCAGCAACACTTGTGGCGTGGAGGGGTCAGAAATAAACAAAAAACTGAAGCTATATATATCAACTTTATTTTGCCAAAAAATAAAAATCTCACATTGTTACATACATTATTAGTTTTTAACATTTACACAGCTGAGACACATTTGTCCAAGATGCCATTTAAGCATCGGTAACATTTAATGGTTGCATCGGACGAGTTTCGGTGGTTTAAATCAACGCTCGTGACTTAAAGTCGAGTGCTTTTACTGTAATTTAGGCAAGCACGCTCATAATAGAAGCGACGCGGTTGAGAGCGCGGCTCATGGTTGCATAGAAGGAGAATGCGGCGCGGCCACTTATGTGACTCGATATGTGAATGCCCCCTTAGGACGGCAACTTTTTCTTTGCATATCAGACAGGTAGCAACTAGAGAATAATAATAATAATAATAATAATTTAATAATTCAGTTTGAGACCATTGACTTAAAGGGTTAGTTCACCCAAAAAATAATGTAATTTATTACTGACCCTCATGCTGTTCCACACCTGTAAGTCCTTTGTTAATCTTCAGAACACAAATTAAGATATTTTTGTTGAAATCCGATGACCAAAAATATTCTCGTTGCTTTATAATATTAATATTGAACCACTGTACTCACATGAACTGATTTAGATGTGTTTTTAGTACCTTTATGGATCTTGAGAGAGGAAATGTCATTGCTCCCTATGAAGGCCTTACTGAGCCATCGGATTTCAACTAAAATATCTAAATTTGTTTTCCGAAATTTAATGAAGGTCTTACGGGTGTGGACAGGCATGAGGGTGAGTAATAAATGACAGAATTTTGGGTGAACTAACCCTTTAACACAGCTCGGTGTCCATATGGAAACTGCCAGCAGGGTGTGGACGTTTGTAAGAAAAAAAAAATATTGCATGGCACCTCAGTGATAAAAATCATGCATTCGGATGGCAATTTATTCAAGGTGGAGGAGTGAGTTTTGTGGTTGGTTGAGATTGTCTGCTTTGAATAAAATGGCACATGCTTGGAATATTGAGAATAAATTCATATTTAATGTAATAATAATATCCTATTTATTATTTGATTATTTAAATCTGTTTAAAAATAAGATATTCAAGAAGATATAGAGTTGAAATTGTTTTGTCTTACATTTTATCTCAAATGGTGTCATTTTAAAAATGGAGAATTTTGCAAAAATTAGTTAATGAAGCCTCTTATTTGCAGTACGTGAGATAAGCATGAAGCTGCTTGGTTTATATTTTTTTATGTAGGCTAATTGTATATTGCACACCTGTTACTGCCGAAATAACTGCCTATTTTGTGCTTCATTTCTCTTTCTTCCTTTTGTTCTTAACATCTTCCTGCCACTGTGGTAGTGCAGTGATGAAATATTGTTCTTGTAAATAATTTCCAACTAATAAATGTATCTTTAAAATGCATTCAAATTACAGTGAAACTCAACACTTATCATATGGTGCTCCGCGGTGGCCAAAAAGGATTTAAACAGTAAATTTTGTATTGATCTCTTCTTGTAAACTCAGAGATGTGGATTCGGAAAGCAATTAAATTACCACACAACCTCGGTATTTGTCAAGTCAAGTCAAGTCAAGTCACCTTTATTTATATAGCGGTTTTTACAATGCAGATTGTATCAAAGCAGCTTTACATTGATAACTGGTACATAATTTTTGCTGCACAGCAGCTCTTCAAGAATAGTGTCAATGCAGGCAGATCAAAGCACTGTTGAATAAATGTCAAGTGTCCCCAACTAAGCAAGCCAAAGGCGACAGCGGCAAGGAACCCAAACTCCAACAGGTGACATCAGGTGGCAAACAAGTGGAAAATAGGTGTTAAAATGGAGAAAAAAAAAACCTTGGGAGAAACCAGGCTTAGTCAGGGGGGCAGTTCTCCTCTGGCTAACAGTGCTTTGTTACGAATCAGATTGCTATCATAAGTCTGATAGGATCGCAACATTCAAAGTATTTATTTCAGTTCCATCCAGTTGAGGATCATATTCATCACGCCGGTATGGACGGTTTGTTGAGGAACTGTGCTACTGGCTGTCGTGTCGATGAGGCCTTCACAGTGGATGATCTAGTCCACTCGATCTCTGCTGATACTTCAGGGCTGCGTTGTGGTCGTGTCCAATTGAGGATCATATTCATCACACCGGTATGGACGGTTTGTTGAGGAACTGTGGCACTGGCTGTCATGTTGATGATGTCTTCACAATGGATGATCTAGTCGACTCGATCTCTGCTGATACTTCAGGGCTGCGTTGTGGTCGTGTCAAGGCGCAGGTCCTTGGTCTCAGCTGGATACGGCCCGGATCCGGTTGACTACGGTAAACCTCGGGATAAACAGAAAGACTAATATTAGCGTAGATGCCATTCTTCTTCTGATGTAACGAGTACATCTGGTGTTATAGGAAGTGTTCCCGGTTCCGGCTGACCTAATTTATGCAGCCTAATAATCCTTTAACGGATTTGAAAATATAAATTGATAATGTGTTATGTGTAGCCAGGTTAAAGAGATGTGTTTTTAGTCTAGATTTAAACTGACAGAGTGTGTCTGCATCCCGAACAATGCTAGGAAGATTGTTCCAGAGTTTAGGTGCCAAATAGGAGAAGGATCTACCGCCTGCGGTTGATTTTGATATTCTAGGTATTATCAGCTGGCCTGAATTCTGAGATCGCAATAAACGTGAAGGACTATAATGCATTAAGAGCTCGCTCAGGTACTGGGGAGCTAAACCATTTAGTGCTTTGTAAGTAATTAGCAAGATTTTAAAATCTATACAATGTTTAACAGGAAGCCAATGCAGTGATGACAGAACTGGGCTAATATGGTCATACTTCCTAGTTCTAGTAAGAACTCTAGCTGCTGCATTTTGTACGAGCTGTAGTTTATTTATCAAGCGGGATGAACAACCACCCGTAAAGCGTTACAGTAATCTAGCCTTGAGGTCATGAACGCATGAACTAACTGTTCTGCATTTTTCATTGAGAGCATATGTCGTAGTTTAGATATATTTTTAAGATGGAAGAATGCGGTTTTACAGATGCTAGTAACATGGCCTTCAAATGAAAGATTGGTATCAAAGAGCACACCCAGGTTCCTAGCTGACGACGAAGACTTAACAGAGCAGCCATCAAGTGTTAGACAGTATTCTAAGTTATTACGTGAAGAAGTTTTCAGTCCAAAAATTAGAATCTCTGTTTTTTTTCTGAATTTAGTAGTAACTGGTCATCCAGTTTTTTATATCAGCTATACATTCTGTTAATTTAGCGAATTGGTAAGTTTTGTCAGGGCGCGAAGAAAAATAGAGCTGAGTATCAAGCATAACAATGAAAACTAACGCCATGCTTCCTAATGATATCTCCCAAGGGTAGCATGTACAGAGTGAAAAGCAACGGTCCTAGTACTGAGCCTTGCGGTACTCCATTTAACTTGTGATGATTGACATCTCATCGTTTACTACTACAAACTGATAACGGTCAGATAAGTATGATTTGAACCATGACAGTGCAATTCCACTAATGCCAACATAGTTTTCGAGTCTATTTAAAAGAATTGTGATCAATAGTGTCAAATGCAGCACTAAGATCCAGTAACACTAATAGAGAGATACAACCACGATCTGATGATAAGAGCAAATCATTAGTAACTCTAATGAGAGCAGACTCAGTACTATGGTACAGTCTAATTCCTGACTGGAAATCCTCACAGATACTATTTCTTTCTAAAAAGGAACATAGTTTTGATGAAACTGCCTTTTCTAGTATTTTTGACAGAAAAGTGAGATTTGAAATCGGCCTGTAATTGACTAATTCTCTAGGATCAGGTTGTGGTTTTTTAATAAGAGGTTTAATAACAGCCACCTCAAAGTTTTTTGGTACGTATCCTAGTGATAAAGATGAATTAACAATATTAAGAAGAGGATCTATCACCTCCGGAAGCATCACTTTCAATAGCTTAGTCGGAATAGGGTAACATACATGTTGTTGATTTTGATGATTTAACAAGTTTAAACAATTCTTCCTCTCCTAAAGGAGTAAATGAATTGAATTTTTCTTTAGGGACACTACAATGCAATGTCTGACACGATACTGTAGTAGACGGTTGCATGGTTATAATTTTTTCTCTAATATTATCAATCTTGCAAGTAAAGAAGTTCATAAAGTCATTACTGCTGTGCTCTTTGGAAACATCAGAAGTTGAAGCTTTATTTCTTGTTAATTTAGCCACTGTATCAAATAAATACCTAGGGTTGTGTTTATTTTCTTCTAAAAGTTTTGAAATATAGGCAGATCTAGCAGTTTTTAAGGCCTTTCTGTACTCAATCATTCTCTCTCTCCACGAAATGCGAAATACTTCTAGTTTTGTTTTCTTCCAGCTGCGCTCCATTTTTCTAGCTGCTGTTTTTAGGGCCCGAGTGTGCTCATTGTACCATGGCGTTGGATTAATTTCCTTAATCTTTTTTAAACGCAAAGGAGCAACTGAGTCTAATGTGCTGGAAAAGACAGAGGCAATAGTTTCTGTTGCAACATCGAGGTCTTCTAAGCTGTCTGGTATGTCTGGTATCTGATTATTTATAAAGTGATCTTTAGTGGTAGAAGTGATAGTTCTACCATATTTATGACAGGGAGGCAGTTTAGCCGCTTTGACTAAATGTAGTATACACGAGACTAGATAATGATCTGAGATGTCGTCACTCTGCTGCAGAATTTAAACTGCATCAATATCGATTCCATGTGACAGTATTAGATCTAAGGTTTGATTACGACAATGAGTGGGTCCCGACACGTGTTGTCTAACACTAATAAAGTTTAGAATGTCTGTAAATGCCAATCCTAATGAGTCTTTTTTATTATCTACATGGATATTAAAATCACCAACAACAAGGACTTTGTCTGCAGCTAGTATTAATTCTGATAGAAAATCGGCTATTTCTTTGATAAAGTCTGTATGGTGTCCTGGTGGCCTGTATACAGTAGCAAGCACAAATGTCAACTTACATAATGTTACGTAAAGCACCATCACTTCGAAGGAATTATATTTGAAAGGCTTCTGGCTGATACTGTAAAATATTACTATAAATTACAGCAACACCTCCCCCTTTGCCTTTCTGTCGAGAATTGTGTCGATAATCATAACCTTGAGGGCTAGACTCATTTAAAGCAATGTAATCGTTTGGTTTTAGCCAGGTTTCTGTCAAACACAGCACATCTAGATTATTGTCTGTGATAATATCATTTACAATAAGTGCTTTTGAAGAAAGTGATCTAATATTTAACAACCCAAGCTTTATCATTTGTTTATCATTATTATCTCTATTTTTTATTTGTTGAACATCAATTAAATTTTTACCATTAAATGGGTTTGGAAGTTTTTTGTTTTTATTAATTCGGGGTACAGACACAGTCTCTATGTGATAATATCTAGGTGTAAGAGTTTCTATGTGTTGGGACTTCTGTAACGTGAGGCAGCTAGCAGACGGTCGGTTTAGCCAGTCTGTCTGCTTCCTGACCTGGGCCCCAGTTTGTCATGTTTCAGCCCTAAGACTATGTGCCATATTACTAGAGAGAAGAGCAGCACCATCCCAGGACGGATGAATACCATCTCTTTTCAACAGGTCAGGTCTGCCCCAAAAAACTTTTCCAATTGTCTATGAAACCTATATTATTCTGCGGACACCACTTAGACAGCCAGCCATTGAGTGATGATAATCTGCTAACTATCTCATCACTCCGATGAACAGGAAGGGGACCAGAGCAAATTACTTCTCCTGACATTGTACTTGCGAGTTCACACACCTCTTTAATGTTAATTTTAGTGATCTCCGACTGGCGAAGTCGAACATCATTTGTGCCGACGTGAATAATAATTTTAGAGTATTTACGATTAGCATTAGCCAGCACTTTTAAATTTGCTTTGATGTCAGGTGCTCTGGCTCCCGGCAAACATGTGACTATGGTGGCTGGTGTCTCTATTTTCACGTTCCGTGTAATAGAATCGCCAATGACTAGGGCACTTTTGGAAAGTCCGAAATGTAAACCGAAAATCCACCCCATGTGAACAAAAGTTAAACTTTGACAATGAGGGTGAAGTCATCGACTCAGCAGGATATAGAGAGATAGTAGGTAGTTTGATATACATTATGACATGTACTCGACCTGACCTGAGCTGGGTTGTTAGTAAACTTTCACAACACCTAGCAGAACCAAAACAACAGCATTGGGCTACAGCAAAACACCTACTGAGGTACTTAAAGGGTACTATAGATCAAGAACTACACTTCCGAAAATGTGAGGAAAGCCTACAGCTTGAGGGATACAGTGATGCTGATTGGGCAGCCGATAAAAATGATAGGAGGAGCACAACTGGATATTGTTTCAGCTTAACTGAGAATGGTCCAGTCATATCGTGGAAGAGTAGGAAACAGCCAACGGTGGCTTTATCCACCTGTGAAGCCGAGTATATGGCACTAGTTGCCACTACTCAAGAGAGTATGTATCTTCTACAACTACTTAAAGGAATTGATAGTAGTAACCAGCATGTACCAGTCAAGATATATGAGGACAACCAGGGGGCGATAGTTTTGTCTAAGAACCCAGTATGCAGACAGAGAAGTAAACACGTTGATATAAAATATCACTTTGTACGGTCTGCACACACAGAAGGGAAAATATCTATAGAATATTGCCCTACTGCGAACATGATAGCTGATGTCCTTACCAAGCCGGTGACAAAGGTTAAGTTTGAGAACTTCAAGAGGTATTTGTTTGGAGAATAATGTGAACTGGCAGGTGTTTTTTAATTTTTTTTTTTTTTGAGAGGTTTTTAGATTACTGCCAGTATACCAAATGTTTTATTTTGGAGTTATGTATTGTTTTGTTTTTTGTTTGTCACTATAGAATGCTATAAACATGTCTTTGAGTGGGAGTGTTAAGCATATTTGAATAAGTATAAGTGGCAAAGTCATGTTATAGTCTACGCAGTGACGTCATTGAAACGCACTGTGTATGTTATGAGCATGCGCATAATAAAAAAATACAAAAAGGTGCTGATGCTGTGAGTTCAAGAGACGATGGTAGTCTGTCTGATTTTTCTCACGTGAATAAGTTAATCACTTTGGTGACTGCGACACGCGAGTGACTGCTGCAGAGATGTCTATCGCTACAGTCTTTGAAATAAATTTCCATACAGTTATTGGAATATTCCTGTAATACTACACATGTAGTCAGGTATCAGGATTTTTCAAATAAACATCATGAAAAATGCACGTTGTCTTCCTTGTTGGAGATGTTTATTTTTTTTATTTCTGTAATTCTTCAGTTATTGAACTAGCTCTAATTGATTTCATTAATTATTATTCATGTCACTGAGGACAGCATACAAGGGTGATGAATTTCAAATTGTTTGTGATGAGGCTCATGGTTTCACACATACTGGTTTACGTTGTATATAATGTGAACACAATATACATGTATACAAATCTGTATTTCTTCCAAAGGCTTTTCAAAAACTTCCACAATTCATGCATTAACACAATGGTTGAGTAAAACTGAATAAAATTATTTTAATTAAATTTACATATTTTGCGGTTTTATCCAAGGTGACTCTGAACTGAAGGTACACATTTCATCAAACCATGAACCTATTGCACAAGCATTTGCATTTCTGTCAGCATGAGTTAATGTTTGAGTTACAGGAACTTCTTGTGGTGTAATCAAACACTTTTGCGTGATGATCTTATGACCAGGATGTTTTCAGAGTAAATACGGATCTTTCATTTCTGCAGTTCAGGTGTGTGTTTAGTTTTGCTTTGCTTTTATTATTCCATGTGTCCTGCAGGAATATCATGGGTGTTTTTACATTATTCCAGATTCATTTTTTGTTTTTCTAAAACACAATGATTGAATTGAGTTTGTTTGTATTACCCAGAAACAACACTGTGCTTTTGGGGGGTTTATCCATGACATGACAGTTCTGTAGCATTTACCATTGAATAAAATCTTTTTAATGCTTTTATTGCAGTATCATTATTTATGTTATTGTATTAAAACACTGTATAAAAGGCACTTAACAGATCAGTTAAAACCATGATTCAATACTATAGCTGCTGTTGAGTATTCTTGTAACAAGGCTGTTCATTGGATGCAGTTTAAGAGTTTATTTAAACAAAACAACAGAGGTAAATCCAGAGAACACAAGAGTCCAGACAATGAACAGTTTAATTTATAACAGGGAACAACAAGAACTAAAACAAATGCACACGATACATCTGAGAAGGACAACACCAGACAAACAACATGAGAAACACTGGGGTATAGGCCTATATACACAAGGGGTGATTGGCAAACAAGAAAAACCTGGGAACAAACAGAGAACTAATCAACAAGAAAAACTGCAAAAGACTACAAAACATGGCATTAGGACAGGAAATACAACAAAAGTCCACAAGACAGGGGAACACAGACTGGGATCATGACAATTCTCATGTCAATTTAAAATAAGGGTGTGGATAATTTGTGCTCAATGTAAGCAGGATCCCTCCATTTGTGTAACTGAGTAATTTTTGGTTGAGAGAACAAAAATACATGTGCTGTACTTCATTTATTTATCTCTTTTGTATTACTTCCTATATATTGATTATGTATATTTATATTAATTTTATTTTCTGTTACTGTTTAATCAGGTTACTTTTTTTTATCTTTCAGCATAACAGAACAGTGGTGTGAATCAGTATTTTTGATTATCTTTGTAAGTATCTCATCAGATAAGACTACTCATTTTGACTATCACTTCATCTTCTGCTTCCAGCTCTTCCCTCCGTCATGTGTCTTGGGCAGATAGAGCTGACATTAAATGTATTTTTGCATATCAAAGCGACTCTTACATTGTGATAGAGAGATTCGGCACAGCTGGGTGTAGTTTTTCTAGAAATTGAGGCTGGGTCCAACGTTTGTGGTGTAACCTCAAAATTACAGAGATTCAAGTTTGGGTCAGGTCTTCTGATTTATTTATCAAAATAAATAAAACTAAAAAAAAAAAACTAAAAAAAAAAACAACACCTCACAAAAAAAATTTATGCTTTAATCATAACCAAGAAAAACGAATCCATAGCCAAACCTGCCACCTGCATGCTATGGAAAACACTTATAAAATGTAAATGTTGTGGAATATTTCTTCATGACGAATTAATACATTTAGTCAATTTAACACCATGAATAAATTACTAGATGAAGTACACATCTGTGACCACATACACACATGAAAGATGTTGTTCCTGTCATTTTATTTAGACTGTTCAGATATTAAAGTACATTGAAGACTCATTTGGTTGGGAGGGACTTCAGCCAGTTAGGCTTGTTAAATAAACCGGTGTTTCCGTCAAAGCTTTTTATTCAACCAGACACTCAACACAGAGGCTGGTGTGTACAAAATATAGTAACAGTTTTTAAAAATACAGCGATTTACAAATGTTTTGCTGAAAGCGGACTGGAGAGTGACAGTTAAGGTCTGTGAGGTCAACACATCAGTCCAGTGATTACCATGAATTTTGGGTAAGTTGAAACTTACATAAATTACTTCTGCATGTAATTTGTTAGGGATAATCCATGTTATATTTGCTAGCACTGACAAGTTATTGCGCTTGATGTTTTCAGTGCAATATTTTACTGGAAGGGTAAAAATTTTGGTTATTTTTGTCAGTTAGGACACGTTAGATCTAGCATTCTGTCCATTTTAAATCTGACAGATGTAGTGCAGTGTGATTACATGTCGGCCTATTAGAATGAATTATAAAATTATTTAAAAAAAAAAATACATATTACATATATAATCTCAAGCCAAGGCACTCAAGAATTTAAATAAAGGCTTTTCATATATTTATTCATGGCTTATAGGTAGTTAAAAACATGTAACCGATAACTGCACACTGACATGTTGCAGCTAATGAACCTTCATCAGGGTCATCATGAGTCTTCACCCTGATGACGGCTCATTAGCTGCAACGTGTCAGTGTGCAGTTATCTGTTACATGTTTTTAACTACCTTGTGCTCTTGAATGTGCGTGTACAGTGTACACACAGTGGCAAAGCCAGGATATTTTCTCTTTAGCAATTGTTAGTTACAACGTAAGGTCTGTTCCAAAAACTTGCTGAATTGGTTCTACATCAAGAAAAATACACAAACAGCAATTGTGAACAGGGCGGCCAAGCTTAGGTCAATGGTGTCAGTCAGCCACCCCTAGCTCAGCAGCATGATTCCGGATATGTATGTGAGAGAATTTATAAATTAGATTATCAACAGATGAAGCATCAGTACATTATATCAGTGCATCAGTACATTTATGTTTAATTTCACAAATAATATAGGCTTTATAACTCAATTTGTTCGCCTGTTAGCATTCCAATTGTCCTTGATGAAAAGCAGTAGGGGAAAAAAATAAATAAATCTTAGGCCACTGCTGAGGAGCACCACAATGGGGCATCAATTAAAATCCATTGAAACAACATCCATTAAAAATTTTATTTTCACCAGTGCTATTACTGTGTGTTCCACAGGTGCAACAGACTGATTTCTAAAATCATAAAACTTAAATACATTAAAATAAAAATAAATGCATCAACAATAAGGTAAATAAACCTTACAATACATTGCATAACAAAATTCACACCATACAATATATAATCAAACAGTCCAAAATAATATAACTCACATTGTACCACAGTGCCATATGAACATTCCAGACCAGCAAAGACAAAAACAAAGGGCAAACTGCTAGTCTACTGAAGCAACCCTTCTTAAAGGCCATTAATTGGAGCCATAACAGGCTGCAGCTGTTAATAGTGAGCAGAGCTTCTATGAGGAAATCCCTTTCTCTGATAATACTAAAGCCTGTTTGAATCACATCTGTGCAACTGCACAGACCAATGGCACCCAAATGAGTGGCCCATATGATGTTTTTATTAACAAAGTTTGGGAGCAACATTCAAATGATCTACGCAATCAGCATAAAAAGGAGGTCTATAAATATGTAGCTGACTCACCCATAGGCTTGTTCGACTTGATGCAGCGCTGCACAGACCGATCAGCGGCTGACTTGAAGCAGCGTTGACGCCATGTGACTGTGACGTATGGCTTCAAAGTACGACGAGAGCGATTCGAGATCAGTCACCTAAGTCAGCCAGCGTAGTTTCTCAAGAGGAGCTGCACAAGCTCTGATGATGACACAGCTTTCATGCATGCTCACGTGTGATGGTTCCCACGCCTTTAGTTCCACTAATGCTCACAAATCTGTATTTTTATAAGAGTTAAAGCTCTTTTCATGTAGTTGCAATGTTATATTGTGTCATGTTTATCAAAATAAAACTGATAAAAAACTTAGACCCCACTACATTAAACAGATGCGGTAAGCAGTACATAAAGTATTGAATAAAAATGTCTCTGAAACATCGGTGTATTAGTCAAATATTTATTTAACTGTGATAAAAAGTATGCAAACGCAGCACGAGCGTCACTACGGGAAGCAGAAAGTGTCCGACTTCACGTCTCCGTTTTCAGCTCCTCCCCGCCTGCACGTGGCTACTCTCGCCGATTGGTTACATCCAGCCGCAGTCGATGTCGAACACACCTAATGTTTCTCTACAGTTTTTTCAGCATCCCTCCACCACCCCGTCTCCTCACACTCACCTGGTTACTATCCTAACCAAAGATACGGGGGGAATACTCTGGGTTTGGGCCAAATACTAAGCTCGGAGCCCTCTCCTCAGACAGTATGCCAAATATGCATTCTCTATCTGATTATTTCAGTGTGAACTCATGAATTGCCTATATAAGGCTATATAAAATGCTATACTTGAAATAAATATGCATCTGAAAGATGTATACTTTCATATCCTGATAGCCCTGCATCACAGACCATTATTGAAGTTCGTGTTTGAAGGAGTGGCTTACCAGTGTACCGTCTTACTATTTGGACTGTCTTTGGCACCTCACACCTTCACAAAATATGTGGGTACGATATGGCATGGCACCCCTACCCCCAGCATTCGGCACCTCATCAGATCCAATGCTCTACTGGCAAGTCAGCTTTCTGGAGATGATCAGGGAGGACAGGCTCTACTGCCAGCCAGGTTGCAGGGATGGTGCAGCTGCTGATGGCAGTGCCCTGGCCTATTCCGCTGTGGATGGGTCTCCTTTTCTTAGATGGGGGCTCAGTCTGTCCCCCCTCAGCCAGAGCTTTGGAGCCTTCATCTGTGGCCCCTCAGTGGGGCAATTCACGCCTATCGCAGGGTGTGCTAAACACCATCTCAGAGGAGAGAGCCCCTTCTACAAGGCACCTCTACACACTTAAGTGGTCTTTCTCTTTGGGGGCAGTCGTGGCCTAGTGGTTAGAGAGTCATACTTGTAACCCAAAGTCCCAGTACTGACAGGAATTGTCGGTGGGGGGAGTGAATGTACAGCTCTCTCTTCTACTCTCAATACCACGACTGACGTGAAACCCTTGAGCAAGGCACCGAACCCCCAACTGCTCCCCAGGCACCGCAGAAAAAAATGGCTGCCCACTGCTCTAGGTGTATGTTCATGGTGTGTGTGTGTGTGATTGTTCACTGCTGACTGTTGCGTTTGTGAACTTGGATGGGATAAAAGCAGAGCACAAATTCCAAGTATGGGACATACTTTGCTACATGTTACGTGATGTCACTTTCACTTTTTTTCCCCAACTGGTAACAGGGTATCCGCGGGGCATTAAAAAGCATTAAATTTCATTTCTACAGGCATTACATTTTTTAGATATTATTTTTCTTCAAAACTACTACCAGTTTATTTTGAATAAAGCCTAAATAATTAATAACTGATTTGCTGTCGCAAAATAGGTACATTGGTGTGATACGCACACAGAACCAGTTTGGCACTTGCCTCCATTTTAGACAGCGGCGGGCAGGGACCTGGAGATAGAAGGCTGCATCAGTGTTACCGACTTAGCACCTTTTCAGGCCCCTTTTGTGACTTTTTTCCCAAGCGCTTTGTGATGAATATAGCGACTTGTTAACCTGATCCAGCTTCCGAGACCCCCCGGTGCTGCCGCACGAGCTGAGGCCTTGCTTTCCTGCCGCAGGCGCACCTCTCTGGTTCAGCAGCGCATTCAGTTGAGGCTGTGTGCTCTGTCAGAGAACAAATAAAATAGATACTATTGCTTCTAACCTAAATTTGATCATTTTACATGTACATATAGCCAAAATCACAGCAAATGTCTTCATCTTATGTGTATGGTGATTTTGATTATAAATCAGGATTTTAGTGCTGGTTTAACATGTCAAGGCTCGAACTTTACCTTCTCGACTGGACAAGGACCTGATTAAAACGCCAATACCAAAAAAAAAAAAAAAAAAAAAACCAGCAAAAACGTGAGTATGACTGATTTTATTACATTTAGTGTTAGTGGCGATCAATGGTGGATGATAATAGGCTGTATAATGTAGTGACGATAACAATGTTGAGCTGTTGAGGCTTGCATCTCGAGAAGAAATGGAAACATGAGCGAAGCATGCACAAAAAGAAACTCAGTTAAACATACTGCGGTAAAAATTCAAAATATGGAGTTTTTATAACTTGATACAGGTAAGCAAAATCACATGACCAAGAATGCTGTTTTCCTAAATAGGCTACCATCACGATTAAAAACGTGACTCTGATTTCATACAACAGTTCAATTAGCAAGTAGTTAATATCAAGCCACTTACATTTTAGAAGGAACATTGACTGTTTTTGTTCTATTTTAGCAGCAAAAATTTTTTCAAACAGAGATCACAGCTGAACTATATCACAACACTCAGCCTTGTTTTCATTACTGAATGATTCAGCATTTTGAATGAATCGGTTGAGTCAAAGATTAAATGACCCATTCATAAACAACTGCCTCATTCTTGAATGAAGCAGCCATTGGAATGAATCGTTTGAATGAACAAATCAATGACCCACTCAATAAGACAGTTACTTGCCGCCACCTACTGGTGGTTTAGTTTCATTTTTAAAAGTATCATTTCCCCCCCAATATTTCATATTTGTATTTTCAAAAAGTATTTAAAACAATCCCATAACATTAATTAATGCAGTTGTAATCAATCAAAAATATGCAGATTTACATATGTCAAAGCTGCAATATTCTGAAAGGATATTGCTTCAGAACAAATTTATATTTCCACAACACACAAAAAAAAGCTATTTTTTTTCGGACAAACAACTTTTTACTCTTACAAGTGAATGACCGATTTACCGTGTGTCCACATGACAAGGCTTAATGTCGAGCCCTGTATGTAATCTTAATGGGCCGCGTTTCAGCCACCATTTCATATTGTCTGACAACAAAAAACAGAAAAAAATATATAGATGAAACAATTTTATTGGGAATTTGGCTGCATTAAAATATATTATGTGAGCAAAAGGGTAGCACCAGAGAAGCAAACAAATATAAAGGGCTAACATTCAATCAAACCCGGGTGCCCACCAAAAGTGATGATTGCTGGGTAATGTATTTTACTGATCACATAGCTATCTGCTTTATCAAAACGATTCCATTTACACTTGGCCACATAATTGTGTCTCCACAAAACGAATATAAATCCGATCTTCAAATTAAAAAGATACTCAGCTGTTTATCTGCGTCAATGCGTGATGCAGTAGCACTGTCATATCTGGCTATAACGTTTTTTTTTAGCCTATAATGCTCTCACACATTTATTTTTTTGTATTTTTGTGAGGAGTAAAATTAACATATGTGGTTTCAACAATCAGATGCATTTAGACCTGTTCAGTTTTGACTCGAATGCGTCTCAGACCACCTCCTGAAGTTGTTTGAGCGATCGGATATAAATCCATCTCAAATGCGTTTCAGAGGGCATTTAGACCTAGTCTTTTCATGATCGTATAGTTATCCAATCGAGAAAATGCATAAAGTGACCAGGTGTAAACAGGCCCTATGTCGCAGATTTTGTGGCGTATCACGCCCCCACTGCTGGCCAGTCAGTTAAGTGAGATGGTCCTTTTTATTACCACATCCTGTCTTGAGTTTGGGCCGAATTACTGTAAGATCATCCTTAAATGGGACCTATTATGCAAAATTTACTTTTGCATGGTGTTTGGACATAGATGTGTGTTGGCAGTGCGTGTACACAACCACCCTATAATGATAACAATCCAACCACCACTCCCTTTTTTTTAATCCCCATAAATCATAAGCAGTGTCTCAGAACAAGCCGTTTCCAGATCCCTGGCAGTGTGACATCACATTAGCCACAAGCCCCGCCCACGAATGTTGACAGACACTGCCGTTTTAACATAGAACCGCCCTGAGTGAGTTCACAGCGAGCTGTACACAGTCTGCCATTGCTGCACTGATGAGAATGTCTCCCAACCATTTTAGGTGTTCTGTAGCTGGATGGATTAATCCACATAGCTCTCTCCATTTACTGCCTAAATCTGAGCCGCTGAAGATGAGGTGGAATTATTTTGTTTTCGAAGAAAAAGCTCCCTCAACTCTACCGAAATTTGTTTATGTCTGCGCAAATCATTTCACACCAGACTGCTTTGTGAACGAATATCAATACAAAGAGACAATACAAAACATACAGTCTCCAGAGTGATACTGGATATGGCAGTCATGAAGGTGAGAGCACTTTATTACAGTTCATTAGAGTTGATTTACGGATATAAAGTTTACCAGTTTATTAAGCACCACTCGAAAAGGTATATGCATCTGTTTCTGTGTACTTCGCTGTGTATGTTGATGATAATGCAAGGGAAAGAGAGAGAGAGTTTATGGATAATATTTTAATGCACACTTGCACTGTGTTTTTAATCACAGTCTCCATCTGTCTTGGCTTCCAAAAACTCCAGACTGGACCATCACAGTGACAAACAGTAGCTCCATGGGCCTATTTCTCCTCCCATCTGATCTCGCCAACCACAATAACATCATCTCGGCTGAGGACCGCCTGTGTGGTCTGAGGCAGAATGGTCATCCATTGGAGAGGTATGTGGAGGAGTTTTTCTGAGCCGTCTTGTCAGGTGGGCTGGCCAGATGCTCCCCTTAGTGCTTATTTTCTGATGGGTCTGGATGAGAATACTATTCACTATAGCGAACCTGCCTATTATTTCTCTCAATTCGAGTTCTAATTTTAAAGCGGAAGAAAGTATCTTCCTCATCCAGCCCCATCAGAAACACATGTGGCCTGATCAGCTCACTTCCTGCCAGTTCCCTCCACGTACCCCTCCAACGAATCTGCCCATTCCTGCTGGCCTGTATTTCTCAGAGGACGCAAATGGGCTTCCAACAGCGCTGACCTGGAAGCCAAGGTAGTAGACCCGATGTTAACATCTCTCAGGTCAGCACTAAAGTCTGCCTCCCTTTCAGCTACAGCTGCTAATGCGACTCCAGAGCCTCGTCACAAAATGGCCAACTTCCCAGAGCCTTGTCACAATAGGCCGTCGCTACGACTGAGCCCTCGTTCAAGATGGCCGCCGCCACACCTGAACCCTCGGTCAAGATGGCCGCCGCCACGACTGAGCCTCGGTCAAGATGGCTGCTGCCATACCTGAGCCCTCAGCCGTAATGGTCCACACGCTGGTGCCCATAGGCCTTTTAGTTGAGTATGAGGGGATGTCCTGGAACCCAGAGATGGTTCCAAACCCTGAATCCGCTCTAGTATCTTCTCCAGTCCTTGAGTTCACTCCAGAGTCTTCTTCAGCCCCTGAATCCACTCCTGTGTCTTCTCCAGCCCCTGAATCCGCTCCAGTCTCCAGCCCCTGAATCCGCTCCAGTGTCTTCTCCTGAGGTACTGTCATAGTCTCCGTCTATCCTGACTTCCAAAAACTCCATTTCCCGTCATCCTCCCTGGTTCTCACCTGCACTCACTCCACCATCAGCCAATCACACGCACCTGCTTCCCATCAGCTCACTTATCACCAGCCTTCTTAAGCACGTTACACTCCTCACTCGGTTGTCTGGTCTTGTTTTATATGAAGGACTATTTCCCATTACTGTCTCCAGCATTTCCAAGTACCTACCTGTTTCCACTCCTACGGATTCTCTTTGTCTTTGTGATCCTACGTTGGTGTATGTTTACTTACCTCAACCTTGTGTGCCCACCTTCCTCAATCATCAATCCATCTACAACATCATCACCGTAAAACAAAGTGTGTTTCAGTATCCTGTTACCATTCGACCACATTCACTTCACCAGTTCACTCTCCTGCATTGCTGTCATCAACCTGCTGTTTGTCAATAAACGTCTGTCTACTTGTACCTCTGTGTCTCCTGAGTATCAGTCCGGGACAGTTTTAAGCTCTTACAGTGATTTTCTAGAGTGTAAACAGATACTTCATATTTTGTGTTAAGTACAATAAACATCATAAAACTCAACAGTAAACAGGCTTGTACTAATATGGTGGATAAAAACAAGAAGACAATATAAGTTATAACCTTAAACTATAGCTGCTCTATCTCCATGCAGCATATATTTGCAGCATACATTATTGTGCATCCTGACTGACTCCTGACAGGGGAGAACAAGCTCTTGAAGCTCTGCCCTCTTTGGCTGAGCACAGCAGCTTATTTGCATTTAAAGGGCACACACTGAAATAGTTCATTTTTGCTCAACCCCAAAAGGTGGCAATTTTAACATGCTATAAATTATCTGTGGGGTATTTTGAGCTAAAACTTCACATACACACTGTGGGGACATCAGAGACTTGTTTTACATCTTGTAAAAGGGTGCATAATATAGCTCTCTCAGATTTGGCAGACGAGCAGTTTCTGCACTTGCTGTTTCTGGTTCAGGCCCTCAGAGTGTAGGAGTCACTTCCTGTCGGTAACAAAGTAAATACTGTACTGTTGCAGAGTGGATGCGATCGCGCTGGCCTACACATTGTTAGGCCTGCAATGTCCTGTTGGAGCGAAGGGCTCCAGGATTGGAGACCTTTCCTTGGGCTGGGCTCGCAGGGCCTTTAGGCTGGGTCAGTCCTGTGCTAATAACATGGTATTGTTAGACTGCGTTCCTCCACCGCGTCAGCTAAACTCAATGTTGAGAGACCGTTATTGAAAGGAAACATTTCAGTTACTAACATAACCTTGGTTCCCTGAGACAGACTTGCATAAGCTTGCTATGTTATTGTGTTTCTACTGTTAGCAGTTGCTTGCCTGCTTCCTCAGTTGAAACAGTCTGATGAAATGGTACTCAGTGTCGGCATGCAAAGGCAAATTGGCCTTTGGGTCCGCTGAGATACCATTAGTCCAGTGTTTCTCAACTCCAGTCCTCGGGACTCACTGCTCTGCACATTTTGTATGTATACCTTATTTAACACACCTGATTCAGATCATCAGCTCGTTAGGAGAGACTCCATGACCTGAACTGAGTGTGTCAGGTAAGAGAGACATACAAAATGTGCAGAGCAGTGGGTCCCGAGGACTGGAGTTGAGAACCACTGCATTAGTCTGTGCAGCTGCGCAGACATAATTCAATCAGGCCTTTTTATTTTCTGAGAAAGTAATTTCCAGATAGCGTCTCGTTTCTGTCTATCTCAGGGAACCGAGGTTTCCCAAGTAACTGAAATGATTTGTCCACTGTCCAGAAAAGTGTCTTTGTACTCTTTTAAGCTAGTGTATCGCTTATCTCCGAACCGGACGCCGAAAGTATACTAAGTTACATGCAGTTTTTGCAAACATTAGCACTGACATCAAAACTGAAGTAGGTTTAGAGCTTAACTGATATAAAAACTCTGGAATCAAACCTTATAAATGGCACAATGACAGCATGCCATGAAAAGACCTGTAACCTCAAGGTATATAAATATCTTTTTCAAATATCATCTGAATTTGGATTAAATATCAAAAAATATTCCTATTCCAAAAAAATATTTTTTGTTACAAAATATTCTTAAACTATTGATGTTATATTAATATGTTAGTGTTGAAAACGTATGTAACACAATTTACTGCTACTGCTAGTCTAAAATTCTTGCTATATAAATATTTAAAGAAACATTTACCTCCATATTTTACAGACAGCTGAGTCTTTCACCACGCAGATCAACTTTGATTCATTGTGGCCCTCCAAAACGATTTTGTCTAAACACAGTGAGAAAAGTCCTTGATGATCATGGAAAGTCAGAAAATGGACGTATGGGAACAAAGACTCCAGTAAACAAAACAAAATTGTTCTGTTGGTGGGAGAGACCGGCACTGGCAAGACGACTCTCATCAACACCATGGCCAACTACTTACTGGGAGTGAAGTTTGAGGATGAAGAGTGGTATGAAATCACAGAAGAAGAAGAAGCAGGAGACCAATCAGAATCACAAACATCTGAAATTACCATGTATGAGGTCTGTCCTGTAGAGAATCCTGTATCTCTCACCATCATTGATACTCCAGGATACGGAGACACTAGAGGACTGGAAAAAGATCTGGAAGTTGCTGAGAATTTATCCACTCTGTTTCAGAACAATGATGGAGTTCGTGAGATTGATGCTGTGTGTTTTGTGATTCAAGCATCTAAGAATCGTCTCTCAGACAGACAGCATTACATTATCAGTTCAGTTCTGTCTTTGTTTGGAAAAGACATTGTGAACAACATTGTGTTTTTAATCACACACTCTGATGGTCTGCCACCCAAAAACGTAATCGGCGCCATTAATAAAGCTAAAATCCCCTGCAGACGAGACAAAACAGGCCAACCTGTTCATTTCTTATTCAACAATCGACAGGCTGAAGCCCACCACAGTGAGAAACGTTACCTTCGTGCTCAAAGAGACGCCTGGGAAGACAGCATGGACGAGACAAGGAAATTTCTTCAGTCACTGGAAGGAAAGAACAGAAGAAGTTTGGAGTTGACCTCCAATGTCCTGATAGAGCGCATTCAATTTGAAGCATTGATCTGCAACTTACAACTGCGAATTCAAGAGAAAGAATCAAAGAAGTCTGAAAAAATTCAGATCCAGGAGGCAATGAGACAAAATAAAGAAAAGATTGACAGGCGTACAAACTTTAGCATTAGAGTCAAAAAGACTGTCAAAGAGAAGGTTCCTATTGAAAGTGCTTCATGGAAGAGCAGGAAGGCGACGACCTGCACCGTCTGTGAGGAAAACTGCCATGAGTTTGACTGCTGGTGGGTTTCTAATCCCAGCAAATGTGAAGTAATGAAAAATGGCTACTGCACCGTGTGCACAGGGAAGTGTCACCACAGCAAACACGTCAAAGAAAACAAGAAATACGTCATCAGCACCTCGAGCATTGTGATGGAATTTGATGAATTTAAAAAGAAATATGAAAAAGCTCAAGAACAAACAAAGAGGTTTTCAGTTATAATGGATCATCTTGACAAAGATCTGAAAGATATTGAGGACAAGAAGTTAATTCTTCTGTTCAACGCTTACAAGACCATCAAGCATCTGTCTCAGATCGCATTAAAGCCAGACTCGGCCTTCACTCTTCAGCATCTCGACTTCTTCATCCCCAGATTGAGGGAGGCTGGGAAAGTAAACTGGGTCCGAGAGCTGGAGGAAATGAGGAGAACCGCTGAAGCTGAAGAAGCAAACAAAGATGCTCTGAGTTATCTGAAAGCTGGTCTGGCAAAACTGAAACTGGAGCGTGTCTTTGGTGGGCAATGAACAAATGCAGAGAGGACAAGAGAATAACTTTATGTAAATCTTTAAATAATAAGAAACTTCATTGAATCATTGTATCAAGCTGCTGTTTTAGTGTTTTTTAAGCAAGCCACTTCTATCTAATCTGTTTATAAACTGTAATAATACCTAATATTTTGGGGTACTTGATAGTAGTTTTAACAGAAAATGTTGCATTCATGAACACTAATGTGTTTACTCTTGTGTTAATCCTGGTTGAACTCTTCTACATTTTATCTTCATCAGTTGCTGGAGTCTTTCATTTTTTTATTTTGTTTTTTAAATTTCTTTTGACTTGTCTGTCTTGATGTCAACATCAAAATTCTTTATTGAATAAAATAACTAAAATAAATACAAAAATATGACATTCATAACCTCTGCATTTTCTTGACCAAGCTAAACGATCTTCTTATCTTAGTGAAAAAAAATTAGTGAAAGGATGCAAAACACACACACCACACACACCACACAGAAGTTTGTTTTTGTCAATTGTGGGGAACATTCCATAGGCGTGGTTTTGGTTGAAAAAAAAAAGGTTTTTATACTGTACAAACTGTACTTTCTACACTACGCCTACCCCTGAACCCACCCATCCCAGAAAACTGTGCACATTTTTTACTTTCTCACTATAAACTCAATCTGTTTGATTTATACGCCTTTTGAAAAATGAGGACATGGGCAATGTCCTCATTTGTCACCCTCTCCTTGTAATACCTATGTCATACCCTTGCCATTATACACATTTGTGTCCTATGTCACAAAACATGCACACACACAACATACTGGTTTTTGTGGTATACGAGGACTTTGATGCTCAAATCAGTAGGATTGTGGTTTAGGGGACACACCTTTCCCGATGCCCTACAGTGATGATAAAACTATCAAACATTTGTTTGATCTGCAGATCACAAATCTGGCTTTAAAGTTTCTTTACGCACACAGAACGGAAAATATGACAATATGACATATCAGTGGTATACAAGGACATTCCCGCCCATCCTAAAATGTTCCCGCCTATGACATAATTGTGATTTTTGGGTACGACCTGATTTATGAGGACACCTATTGTACAATACACAAAACATGTCATTTCTCTGGATTACAGTGACCAGTGTGTTTTACAGGTACATGACCACACACAACACACAAACCTGACGACATGGTGTATTAGCAAGACTGAGGTGATTAATGAATACTGGATCCTCAATACAATACACAACTGACAAACTCCAACATTAAGGGACCTGTGTGTTTAATGGTACATGACCACACACACAACACACAAACCTGACGACATAGTGTATTAGCAAGACTGAGGTGAATAAAGTGTACCTGATCCTCAATACAATACACAGCTGCATTAACAACATTACAGGGACCAGTGTGTTTCAGAAGAACTTTAATTAGAAATTATAATAACAGACATTCATGTTTTTTTTCTTTCTTCAGCTTTAACCATACAAGCATGGTTTTGAATACATCATTAAACAGGCAGCGTGATGAACCCATTGAACAATCAATGAATGCTACAATGTATAGAGAAACTTTAAAGGGAATGTTTACCCCCCTCCCCCCCACCCTCATGTGTTTTAAACCTACCTGTTTGACTTTCTATTTTCAGTGGAACACATATGGAGATGTTAAGCAGAATATTAGGCCAGCCTCAGTCTATTTTTTAGAAAGCCTGATTGTGTTTCATTTATTATGTCCTCTAAAATAGTTTTTAAACGTTTAGCAAAAATTGTGGCAATAATTTATAATCACAATTTAAAAGACTAATCGGGCACCAATTATCAATTAATAGTAAGTCTTTTTAGGCTTGGGGATAAGAGTTATTAGGGTAGAAGGAAGAGATCCCATACTATACTTTCATAAATTACTATTAACAGAAAAGGGGCCAAATCTTTTGCAAATCTATGGTAAAATTCTGAAGTGGGCCATCTACACCTGGCGATTTATTTACTTTTAAATTTTTATAGATTCAAGAACTTCAACTAATGTGATGGGGCGATCACAAAAATCTTTATCGGAAGCACTAATACCATTAATGCTACCTACCGAGGCCATAAAGGATATAGTGCTGTCACAACACAGAATCTGCTGCTATAAAGATTCTTATAGAATTCTGAACAATATTTAGCTATTTCTTTCAGGTTTTCAGAGAGAGAGTTACCAATTTTCAACTGATGAATGTTGTTTTTAGTGAGAGATTTTTCCAATCTAAAAAAATAAGCTGAATTTTGTTCTCCTTCTTCAAGCCAGCATCTTCTGGACCTTACAAAAGCACCTTCAGCTCTTGATTTATAAAGTTCATCCAATTTGTGCTGATATTCAAAGAGAGTACTACTTTCTCTTCCACAGATAAGCTATTAGGGCATCTAGATGACAAGTAAGCAATGGTGGAAATTATGTTCTCTTTTTGGGCTCTTTTAAGTTTGGCAATATTACTACAATAATTTCAACAAACAAAGCCTGGCCAAATCTGGCAACCATTGCTGGGCCAGAGCTGGCTCACTTCTGGCGTGCCGCTGCCAGTACACAGCCGAGTGAGCCGACACTCAGCCGCAATTGGCTGCTGGCTACCTGGGTTAGTTTATTTGGTGTTGTGTTAATTTCAGTATCTAAAAATTATTGGGAAATCTTTATTTATTTTCATTTGTATTGTCTTTGTGGAGTGACTGTTTGTGCCAGTGCTATTGTGACAATTCTGGGTTTAGTGCATAATTTAATTTTGTTTGTTACAAGAGCTGAGTGCCTAAGGCAGGGGTGGATTTCTGGTGGCGGTCCTCCTTCACGAGTGCTGTGTTGTGTGGTACTGCGCATGTATGTGTTTACACACAGGTGTAAGGGAACGGTGATTTGCTTTGGAGGCCTTGTTTTGCCCTTTATTCCCTGTTGTCACGCCTCGGCTCCTCCACCCTGAAACCCAGATGCTCTGATTGCATTTGGTTAAAGTGTTTAAACCAACTTTTACATTTCTAACTTATCATTCTTCTTTATTTTTTTGTTTGGTTTAGTGATTATTCTTCCTGTGTATATGCTTTTTGTAAAATCTTTCATCTTTAATAAATTTTATATTTGATTATTATTTTTTTTATATACCTCCTGCTGATTCCCTGTGAGCTAAACTGTGTTGCCTTTAAAAAGGAAATTTAGTGTTGTCCGTGGTAAGAGTCCAGGGTGGCGTAGTCACTAATTATAAATCTTCAATCCTTCCGTGTTCTGCCACATATACTTAAAACCCCTTACACAACACTGACATACACTGGAATATTGAGATAAAAGTCAATAAAAACAAACAAAATAATAAATGCAACAATCAACATATTTCAAAATTGTTACTTTATTGTAACATATATCATAATATTGTTATATTAGTGCAACCAGTCTTAAAACATTAATACTGTAATTTATTTGTAACATTTGAACCTTTTAGTTTAGTGCAATATTCACTGTAACTTGTCATTGCAAATTTTAGTGCAGCCTTCCCTAACACTGCAATTGGATAGTTCATTCACTGTATTTTCCCACTGGTCACTATTGTTGCCATCAACACGTTTATTCATTCTATGACCACATTCAACAAAACTGAATAATTGTGAATTCACAAATTAATACTAGACACCTTAAAGATAATGTGTACCAAAAATCTTTGTCATTTCTTTGTTAACACACTTTACCAACCTTTTGTTTTGGAGCTTTGATACAGCCATCATCTTCTGATGGCGCAAACAGGTCATGTGACAATTTGCACAAACCATGTGAAACTGCAAATATTAAAATGAGACCCTTTATTTTTTCCATATTTGGAAATGCACTAAAATCATAGGCGTAATTTGTGGGTGGGACATATCCCCACCACTTTTTGAAACATCTCGTGGCACGGATATCTAATACAAAATAAATACCTCTAGTTGATTATCAATTTGTGTTAATAATAGGCGATCTGGCGCTGGGATGTGTTGTTTTTCATGTTGAGTGCTCGTTGTCACATGTTGAGTGTTCTCGGCGCTCGTGCACACTGTGGATTCACACGGACAAGTGCTTCAGTCCATCGCTTAACTGTTGAGACTCTCTATTCGTTACATTGAAATCACAAAACAAAATACACATAAACGTGTCCTGCTCTTGATATACAATCACTGATGAACATCTTTGGTTTTAATGAGAAAAAAAAAAATCATACATGGATAGATTAGAACACAGAACCTTTTGCATGCTAAACAAAAATGTTGCCACTAATCCATCTGGACAAACTATTATGAAAAACAGATCCACGTATTTATTAACTAATGTACATAC
Organism: Culter alburnus; assembly: GCA_028476615.1. Lineage (NCBI taxonomy): Eukaryota > Metazoa > Chordata > Actinopteri > Cypriniformes > Xenocyprididae > Culter > Culter alburnus. The sequence continues at coordinate 109,431 of JAOTNS010000400.1, forward strand.
TCTAGACACTAGCGAAATATTGTATTATACAAGATGTAAGGAAGAAACTTTTTAATATCATATTATTATTATTATTGTAATAATAATACACACACACACACACACACACACACACACACACACACACATACACATTCATGTCCCACCCACTTTTAAAAACAAAGTTACGCCACTGACTAAAATAACAGTTTTTTAGAGCTTTACAAATGAAAACCATCATAATGGTCACAGTTGTGATTGGTGGGATTAAATGGGTTTAGAACTGACACCACATCTTGTTAGATATCTGAGAGAAATGTTACATTTCAAAAACTTTTTACCATCTTTGACAAAAAGCCACTCAAAGAAAATATAGTGTCCAAAGAGAAAATGGTGTCAAGACCCAATGATGTGATGTGCATTAATTCCACTGGCAGCTCTTTCACAACTCTTAGAGAACTGAAATTAATGTGTTCTAAAAGAAAAAATGTAAGTTTTTCAGTCAGTTTCACTTCTGCTCCTCTGCTTTCGGCACTCTTTAACTTCATTACAGCATCTTTAATGTTCATCCTGAGTTGGTCTATAACAATATGTTTTACTTGGAAGTGCTTTGCGAGCGAAGTCTTGCCTTCTGCTGTCTGCTCTCTGCTTGATTTTTCCACATACTTTAGAATCTGATCTAGATGTGACTTGTATGAATCTATTTCTTTGTCTGCTTTTTCCAGATCAGCCAATGCTTGAGTAATATAACCAGTGTCTTTCTTCATGATAGTCGTCAGTGCACGATTATAGAGAGGAATAATCTTTTCACAGGCACCATCTTCCAAAGCTTTGCTGTACATCTCAATGCTCTTAGCAAGGCGTCCCTTCTGACGCAGATTGTTTCCAGATCTGATGTAGTAGTAGACCATGGAGGATGGGGATTGTTTGCACATAAGTTTTAGCTTTGCAATCAACAAGTCCACCTCCAGCTGTTCCTTCAGTGTCTGCTTTTCCTCATTGAAATGCATCATGAGCCACAAACCCCAACACTCCTGAAAACAGGGCACAATTACATCAAGCTGGTCTGAGAAAACATACATATTATAAATGCTGTCTAAAACATCAAGGTATACAGAAAAAAGCTCCTCTTCTTTTATGATTTTTTTAATATCTTTTTTAAGGAACCTTGAGAGTCTGATCTGGACCTCATTGTTTCTGGCTTCTTTTGCCTTTTCTAAATTACTTTCCTTAAAAGGGAATGAATTCATGGTTAAAAGGCCTGTGAGAGCAGACATCATTGCCTCATGATTTTGAGAGCTTTGGTTTTTCAGGTAACGATTAACAGTTTCCTCAAACAGATTTTCCATGACACAGTGTGACATCTGTATTGTTAAACAACACAGAAGTCTGAATTGGGCTGATGGCAGATGTGCTTAGGCTTATCACTTGTTTCAAAGAGTCAGAGAAATGACTGGAGCACATGATGAGTTGAGCAGATCCTGGACTCCCTTGGCGAGCCGTTCGTCCGAAGGCTTGCTGTTCAACACGGACGTTCAGAGGTAAGAAGGTTTGCACCACAAAACAATCCTCCTGCCTCATTTACACTTTTACAGACCTTTAGATCTGTACCTCGACCTGCTAGATTAGTTGCAACAATGACGTCTCCTGCTTGGAGTTCTTCATCTTCAATTTTTGAGATAATCATGTTGTTATTCACATATAACAACTTTAGGTTTTCTTTTGAGATGGTGTCTTCAAGGGTCCTGTAAAATATTTCCGCACGATTGATTGTTTCACAGATGACGAGAGCTGCTCGTGGACCTCGATAGACTGTAGAAGTCACTTGATGCTTCACAACATTACAAACGGTCCTGATCCACTCGTCCTCCTCTGATATCACCATGCCTTCCAGCTCATAAAGTTTCCTTCGTCTAAATGGGGGAATCTTACAGGTGTCAATGCCATCGTAGAGCTTCTTCAGCATGTCAAGCTCTGTTGGGTCTCCTAAAGTTCCTGTGATCCCATAGACATTGTTTTTGTATTTCTTGAATAAGCCCAAATTAGACATAAAGTTTGCTATTAGAGTCATGCTGGACAGTTTAGTTTGGTGTTTCATCTCCAGGAACTGCTGAAGTCCTTCACCCCATCTCATGTTGTTCTGCACAACACCAGTGGAACTGAAATCAACAGGAACGACTCCATCTTCATGAAGGACGTATTCGTGACCCAGAGTCTTTTTTTTGGCTTTCAGAGCATTTACAATCCATGTTTGCATCTTTCCATTGATGAGGTCTTGACGGCCTGGGATACAAGATTCTTGTACTTTTGCTGATTCAGACTGATATTGCTTTTTTAATCGTTTTACTCAGTGATTTAACTAGTGAGTCTTCCTCATAGTACACTATTCGACACTGTCCACATCCATGAGAAGAAGTGATATTCTTGTTTATTATTTTTACTTGTGGAACCAATCTCATCCAGCTTCTGTAAATTTCCAACATGCCCTTCTTGGTAAAGTTTAAAGAAATACTGAGGGAAATTTTGCACAAACATGGTTAAAAAAGCTACAATTTGCACAACACTTGTATTGTCTAGTTCTTTTAGAGCATTTGTCATGTTTTCTTGCATTCCCTTTGAGAGTTTTATCTGCATAAGTGGATTGATGTTTTTATTGTCGTTTATGATTTCAGACAGAACTTCAGAGAAGAGCTGAATGGGCCCTAAAATCTCTCCAGTCTCTAAACGCTTCAGCTGATTGACGACATACCAAATTTTAGCAAGTATTCCATTGAGAGATTCCATAAGAGGAATCTCACTGCTCAAGTAGACCACTTCATGACCTTTGTCCAGCATTAGAGAGTCCACCTCATCCACTATCACACACTGAAACTCTCTCTTAGGTCTCACATCTTGTCTAAGGACACGCTGTCTCAGGAAATCAGCTGCAAAACTGACAGCTGTACCGTAGACCACCTGATGTTCATAGCACTTCTTCAGCTCTTTTTCTTCTGATTTATTAGTGTTAAAGTCAACAGTGATACCTAGTTCCTTATAAAACGCAGACCATTCGTCAGCGTCTCTTTCAGCGAGTACAGGAGAACTGGAGATGACATCTGGGGTTTTTCCGTTCATTGCCTGATATGCAGCAAACATTGCCACAATGCATGACTTTCCTTCTCCTGTTAAAATCTGAAGGAGCCGACTTGATTTAGAAAGAACAAGAATGCACCAGCTCACCATCTGAGTCACTCGAGGTGTTATTTTATTCTTGCTCTACTTTTGCACTGCTTTGCAGATCTTGAACAAATCTTGCTTTATTCCTTGTAGATGTGGAGCTGTAGAAGCTGATAGACAATCAGACACAGATAAAACAATATCTTGCACTTGTGCCATAACTTCTTCATCAATATTTCCTTGTTTTTGAATTTCCTCCACAACATCTTTCAGTGTTTTCTCTGTTTTCTCATCAGTCTTTTTGATCTCATTAATTTTGGCCTCAACATGATTCACAATCTTATTGTCATGCAGTGTCAAATCTGACACACTTATTTTGTGAATCTCTACTTGATGAAGGAGTTTCATCACCCATGTGCGAAAATCTTCATTTCTGCCATTATACTGCTCCACAAGGGCTTTAAACAACTTAACAACATCATCTTTTTCCCATTGTCCATTCTTAAGCAGGGAAATCAGTCGTGATGACAGCAGTTTTCCTGGTGCCTCCATTTTCAAAACTCAGAGAATTCAGATGAGTATTTTTCATGATGCAGCATCACTGTCTGTACTTTAAAGAAATTCACACAGAACTTAAATAAATGTCTGCTATAACAATCTAACATTCATATGCAAAACAATATATTATGATAAATATAATTACAAAAACTACATAAACATAATGTGTAATGTTTTGCTTGTATTAAAAGTGCTGTCAAGAGTTTTATTCAGACTCTTTCCTCTAAGAGAGCATTAATTTTACTTACACCATTCGAGAGCATATTGTCGTGAAGCTGTCACAGTAAATGTCTTGAGTCATTTGTGAAAAGACTGAAGTGAGTTACAATTATATATTGATAAGAAGAGGATGTCTCTCCTGTGGTGGAATTTCCAGGAATATTAATCGTCTCTGGTTTGTCACATGATTTAAAGGAACATGAGCTGCATGCCTTTATTTGTGTTTAGAAAGCACGCTTTATGCAAATCTGTAGAATCATGCAAAAAAAAAAAAAAAGACCTTTTGGATGCAAAACTTACATTGTAAATTGCATGCAGGAATGTCTGTTTTCAGCTTTCTTCTTATTATATATTGTTTAACCTTCTCAATTTATTCACATACAGACAGTGTGTCATATCTTGATGGTTTTATCTTAGTGCTCTTTCACTTCCAGTGTTGGAAGAACCGAAAATGCCAAATGGTGTTGGTACAATAGACTGCTTGTGTTTACAGGTTTCTTTTGTTTCAGGTGTGGTGTGACGTGTTCCTTTACTGACTGGTTTGGCTGCCACTAATTCCTTGCTGGTGTCATTCTTCTTTTATCAGCCTGCATGTTTTTATTGAATAATAATACATTTAAATAAAACTGTTGGTCTACAGCTGAGACTGTTTACAGGTGTTCAAGGAGTTTTAAGGGTACGTTTGCATGACAACAATGTACTAAATATGTAAGTTTCATGTACAACTATGTCAAAATGAACTCAGTTTACATGGATCCATGAAAACAACTAAATTAACTGTATTAAGCATGCCAGACAAGTAGATGGTGATGTCACTTTGTAAAGAGACATTACACATCTGTGCTCATATGCATCCTCCAGTGCAGTTTGCCATTGTTGTCAAGTATTCGCTCCCAAAATGCACATTCTGTGGGCCATATTCGCTACATTATAATGGTCATGACTCATGTAAATATGGTCTGTAAATACTCAAGAAGAGCAAGTTGACTGTTCATCTTGAGCCATCGTTATGTTTAACTAACAAATGTAATGTGCTGTTGTTTAGACCCAAACATTAAAGTGCTACACACACAAGATGAAGGCTTAACTAACATGAAATCAAAAACTTTCCATAGTTTCAAAACCTGATTTAATACATTGAAAACACAAACCAACACATTTTCTCCTGTGAAAGCTTATCCCATTTCTTCAAGAATTTAAAATTTAGTGCGTTTTTAAAAAATAGAGGCTGCACAATGTTGTGGCATTATGAAAATGTAATTGATTTTATACTGTCAGTGATAACATTTGAAATGCTGTACTTATACATCCATGCTTGTGCATGCCTATAACAAAACACCATCTGCTTTAGGATCTGTTGTTTTGTAATGAATGAAATCTCCAGCAATTCATGTGCTTTTTCAACTCTTTTCTTGCTGTGCTGTGGTTGTTGCCCTTTCTAAACTCTCAATTTATGCATTTGTAGTAGAATGATTTGGATAACAGCAGCTAAATTAATAAATATAATTGTCAAAATACAGATTGATTTCCTTTCCCACCCTCAAATATTTACGCATATTTTTATTTATTTATTTTTTCACCAAAAATAATTACATATTTGGTATGGAATTTGCAGCATCCACACTGAACAATCCACACAATACATAACAGCTATAAAAATCTATTCAATTATTAAATGATAAAATTGTTGATCAGCTATATGGGTAGAATGGTTCAGTTTAATTGAACCAGTCTTCTCATCTGTTCAACTTCACAATGATGCAAGAAATGCTTAGTTTAATAGGACTCCATTTCGTGGTATAGTTTCTTTTTCACTATGTGTCACATGACTTGCTAGAATCAATTATAGATTATTTTTCTAGATTAGTTCTGTAAAGCTATCAGTAACTTCAAACACAATTGATACTTATTGAGTAACATGCATCAGATGTGCTTGGAAGTTTGTGAACCTTTTAGACTTAAATATATGACCATATGACCAAGCATCATCAGATTTTCCAACCCGTTCTCACTCCCGAGGCGTCAAAGACTGAAGCATGGTCAAGCGCCCCCAGCGTCACTTGGAATACCCCAACGGTGCCCCTCTATGGAAGGCCGTTTCAGCATAAAAACGTTACAGCGTTACTCGTCGTAATTATATTTTTACTAGTAACAATTAAATTAAAGAGCTCTATAATTTAATTTGTACTAGTAACAATTACAATTACAGAGCTCTATAATTCAATTTTTACTAGTAACAATTATGATTGTAGAGCTCTCTAATTGAATTAGAGCTCTGCAATTGTATTCTTACTAGTAAAACTGAATTGTAGAGCTCTATAATTCAGTTTTTACTAGTAACAATTCCAATTAGAGAGCTCTACAATTCATTTATTACTAGTAAGAATTCAATTGCAGAGCTCTACAATTCCACCAGAGTATGGAAGGCCGTTTCAGCATAAAAACGTTCCAGCATTACTCGTCGTAATTATATTTTTACTAGTAACAATTAAATTAAAGAGCTCTATAATTTAATTTGTACTAGTAACAATTACAATTATAGAGCTCTATAATTAAATTTTTACTAGTAACAATTATGATTGTAGAGCTCTCTAATTGAATTATAGAGCTCTGCAATTGTATTCTTACTAGTAACAACTGAATTGTAGAGCTCTATAATTCAGTTTTTACTAGTAACAATTCCAATTAGAGAGCTCTACAATTCATTTATTACTAGTAAGAATTCAATTGCAGAGCTCTGTAATTCAATTGTTACTAGTAATAATCCAATTGCAGAGCTCTACAATTCCACTAGAGAGCTCTCTAATTCAATTGTTACTAGTAAAAACTGAATTAGAGAGCTCTCTAATTGTAATTGTTACTAGTAAAAACTGAATTAGAGAGCTCTTTAATTCAATTCTTACTAGTAACAATTCTAATTACAGAGCTCTATAATTGTATTATTACTAGTAAAAACTCCTATTCATGAGATGCAAAACAGATGCAGATTTCCCGCCTACAAAAGTGCGTTTCAAAATAAAAGCCCTGTGTTCTAAAGTATCCTGAAATATTTTACAGACTTAGGTAACATATTAATCATGTTCACATTAAAGCAAAATTAAGATGATGCCTGATGAAAGCCTATATTTAGTCGTTATATTCATTCACCTTTGTATATTGGTAAAGCTAAGAGCCAAGAACACTCCATGTCACTGGACATAATATAGGGTGAAATGCCCTAAGCCACCCAAAGTGTTTTGACAAACTTGATATTAAGGAGTATAAATTCATTTTAAATATTTACAGTGTTTAGTATTGTTATGCAATAATAGAATGATTATCGCGGATATCTAATACAAAATAAACACCTCTAGTTGATTATCAATTTGTGTTAATAATAGGCGATTTGGCGCTGGGATGTGTTGTTTTTGAAATTATGTTGTTGAGTGCTCGTTGTCACTGTTATCAGAGGCGCGTGCAACAGGGTTCACAGCGCTCGTGCACACGGATAGCACTTCAATCTATCGCTGTTGCGGAGACTCTCTATTCGATACGTTGAAATCACAAAAAACAAAATACATATAAACGTGTCTCTGCTCTTGATATACAATCACTGATGAAAATATTTGGTTTTAATGAGAAAAAAAAAAAATCACACATGGTTGGATTAGAACCGGGAACCTCTTGCACCCTAAACGGAGTAACTGCCACTAGTCCATTAGGACATTCAATTATCAAAGGCGGATCGTCGTATTTATTAACTAATGTACATACTCTCGAGACTAACGACATTGTATTATAGCAGATGTAGGAAAACTATCATATTTGAACACATTTATCATTTTAATATCATATTATTATTATTATTGTAATAATAATACAACATACCCCCCCCATACACATTCTTGTCCCACCCACTTTGTAAAACAAAGTTACGCCACTGACCCCAGTTGAATATGCATAAGGCACGATTAGCATAATGATATGTCGCCGAATACAGAGCTCTGTAATGCAATTGTTACTAGTAAGAATTGCTTGTAGAGCTCTGTAATTCAATTTGTACTAGTAAGATTGCAATTACAGAGCTCTCTAATTCTAATTGTTACTAGTAAGAACTGAATTATGGAGCTCTGTAACTTAATTCTTACTAGTAACAATTCAATTAGAGAGCTCTGTAATTCAATTAGAGAGCTCTATAATCAAATTGTTACTAGTAACAATTGAATTAGAGAGCTCTAAATTCAATTATAGAGCTCTGCAATTACACATATCTTTAATGTGTATTTTTACTAGTAATAAATCAATTAGAGAGCTCTGTAATTCAATTGTTACTAGTAAGAATTCAATTAGAGAGCTCTATAATTGTAATTGTTACTAGTAGAATTCAATTAGAGAGCTCTATAATTGTAATTGTTACTAGTAAGAATTCAATTAGAGAGCTCTATAAGTAATTGTTACTAGTAAAAATTGAATTAGAGAGCTCTATAATTGTAATTGTTACTAGTAAGAATTCAATTAGAGAGCTCTATAATCCCAATTGTTACTAGTAACAATTGAATTACAGAGCTCTATAATTAAAAATGAATGGAAGTCAATGGAGACATATGACTAGTAATAAATGAATTGTAGAGCTCTCTAATTGGAATTGTTACTAGTAACAATTGAATTAGAGAGCTCTATATCATAATTGTTACTAGTAAAAATTGAATTATAGAGCTCTATAATTGTAATTGTTACTATAAGAATTCAATTAGAGAGCTCTACAATTATATTGTTACTAGTAAAAATTGAATTATAGAGCTCTGTAATTGTAATTGTTACTAGTACAAATTAAATTGAGCTCTTTAATTTAATGTTACTAGTAAAAATATAATTACGACGAATAACGCTGGAACGTTTTTATGCTGAAATGGCCTTCCATAGAGAGCTCTCTAATTCAATTGTAGGAATTATAGAGCTCTCTAATTGTAATTGTTACTAGTAAAAACTGAATTAGAGAGCTCTTTAATTCAATTCTTACTAGTAACAATTCTAATTACAGAGCTCTATAATTGTATTATTACTAGTAAAAACTCCTATTCATGAGATGCAAAACAAATTGCAGATTTCCCGCCTAAAAAAGTGCGTTTCAAAATAAAAGCCCTGTAGCGTGGTTCTAAAGCATCCTGAAATATTTTACAGACTTAGGTAACATATTAATCATGTTCACATTGAAGCAAAATTAAGATGATGCCTGAGATGAAAGCCTATATTTAGTCATTATATTCATTCACCTTTGTATATTGGTAAAGCTAAGAGCCAAGAGCACTCCATATCACTGGACATAATATTCACCTTATTCCGCCACGCCCATTTTTAATTCTCCGCTCTTCCGCATTTTGTCATCCGACTTCCGCTAAACTGACTCGGCACATCCGGTAGCTAGATCAGTAATTAAAAGATTGTTTATAGCAAGCTATAACTTTAGAGAAATGACAGTAAATGTTTCAAATTGTAAAATTGTAAACCATGGGACTGTCAGGAGTTGATGGAGCAGCATGTAGAGGGTGTAGGTGAAGACGACTGGAATTATTTTAAATCAGTTTTGTTAAAGATAACTTTGTGATTTGTATTTTAGAAAATGTGTAATTTAATAAGTTGTGATAAAATCAGTGGTAAGAGTGTTTGTGTTATCAGGAAGCTAGACACCTTTTACTGACCTTCATGTGGAGATAATGTTTCACCATTTAATTTTCATATGCAATAAACCAAGATAGAATTAATTTGCAAACTTGACATGACTTATTCTATTTAAATCAGAATACTTCATCCCTTTAAATTGTAAGAGCTCACATTATATGGTTTTATTAAAAAAGATACTGACAGCTAACATCTGGGCCACATTGTAAATAAAAAAAAAAACCCATCACATATGATCATATTGTAAAGGTTTATAGAAATAACAATTTGCAGATAGATAACATCTGGTCATATTGTAAAGGTTTATAAAAATATCTACATACACTATTTACACTGGTTATTTAATGCAAAACCACAGCACAGGCAAACATAAAATCAACATTTATTCATCCTCTACATAAGAAATGTGCTCAGAAGGTTAAAATGGGCAAATTCTCTAAATGATCAATTTTAGGGGTGAGGTTAATTTGAACTGTTGTAAGAAAGGATTTTGAGATTTTCAGTCATATGACCCATGTACATTAGCGATGCGCCTGGTGTTGGTGGTGTCTTCTTCAGAGAGTTGCATGCCTCTCTTGGTGAATGCTGGAATGACAAGTTTCACCTTCCTTTGATATTCAACAGTGTTTTGATCTGCCTGCATTGACAACATTGTATGCGAACTAAACTTAGCTGGATGATGACATCACTGTTTACTCCAGTGCTGA
>JAOTNS010000401.1:0-107303 GCA_028476615.1 Culter alburnus
ACTTAAGATGATGGCTGTCTGTTGGTTGCATTGTGGGCATCATGAAATGGACCGTCATTTGAATCTAACAACTGTGTTGTGCTATTGATTTAGCACAACAATCTACATTATAAACTCTGCGCAGCAGGGGCGCCCGAAAAATACTGTAAAATAATGGAAAATAAATGTCTTATTAAATGTTTTAGAATAACATTTATTTTACATTATTTTCTGGCGCTCCTGCTGCCAGAAAAGTACCGTCTTTTCACAGGATCTTTTTTACAGTTTATCTATGCTTTTTTTCTGACAGTATTTTTCTGTTTTTAAACGGACATTTTCTGGCGCCCCTGCGCCCCTGTGTACTGTAAATATGTTTACAGCAAGTTAAATGGTACTGTAAATATTAATACAGTATTTTTACTGTAAGTTCAATTTACAGTAAGTTACTGGCAACCTGCTGCCAGTAAGTTACTGTAATTTCTACAGGAAATTTTTTACAGTGTTACTATTCTGAGTTCAGATTACCATAACTTACTATTTTGAGTTTAAATTACCCCCCCCCCCCCCACATTAAATCATCTACTGATGGTAAACCAGTTAATTTATGCATGTTTATTTGAACGACTTTGGCACAAACAGCTTTACAATTCCACAATGTAAACAAGTAATCTTTTACCCAAAGCAAATACATCAGGTTTCAGTACTATAATATGGGCAGTTTTATTTTTTACTTTCCGACTCTGAGACCTTACAATAATGCAATATTGACAAAGATTACCAATAAACAGTTGTATAGTGCCTAAGAACAGAATGTGTAAATCCTCAGCTGAAAAAGCCAAATATGAACTTTCTGAACTTTGAAATTAGGAATGTTTCTCTTCGTCATCAGGGAAAGTTACCGCTGGCATTGTGACAAGATTTGAGATTTTTTTTTTCTGTAACGGCGTTTTTGCTTCCCTCAAAAGTGACAAATTTAAAATGCTATAAAAATTGATCTGTGGGGTATCTTGTGAAAGTGGCATTATATCACCCCTTTAATTTTTTCTGTCCTTTAAACAGCGATTTCTGTAAAAGAAAATATCTCCTTTGCATTGAATTTGAGTGTTGTAACTTTGCAGATGTTGTTTGTGCTCAAACAGCAACATTACACACTAACTAAAGTTAAAAAAGGCAAATCATAATCAACCACCCCCTTTAAACGTTCCTTATAAATACCTATGTTGCTTACAATTTGCTTTGTACTTGAATGTCATTAAGTCTTGAATGCATTGTATATAATGAGGTTTAAAGTAATTACAATGAGTAGACAGAAAAATTAGTAATTTGGACTCTTTATTATATTTCAAACCTTTGGATGAGATGTTAAACTGAGGTCTCTGGTCATTAAAAATCCCATGCTCTTCAGATCTTCTGTCCAATCAAATGCTCTCTAAAGCGTCCCGCCCCCTACAATACGCTGAAGCTGCTGTTGAAATTGGTCACTTGTTCACACATTTACTATTTTCTACATGTTGAATGGCACATAGTGCACTATATAGGGGATAGGCAATGATTCATCTATCCAATTGCACACACCCAGAGCAGTGGGCAGATGTTTTTGCTGTGGCGCTCAGGGAGCGATTGGGGGTTCGGTATCTTGGTCAAGGGCACCTCAGTTGGAGGACATAAATGATACATACAATTATGTAAAGAAAGCTGGATTGTGTGGATTGGAAACCAAACTGGGATGGCAGAAATATGGTTGTCAATACAGCAGCTGATTATGTACATGAGTCACTTTGCTTTGTCAATTGTTTGTGCAACTACATGCGCATTTACTGGAAGTGTTGTTAAAAAAGCTTTTCCGAAGCAAACCACATCTGACTCTACCGAGAAAATGATTTATAATGGAATTTTCTACAAAAATTTTTCACAGATCATTTTCACATATGCCGATAAAAGCAGCAGCAGTGTGGTTTCAGTCTCTGTATGCGCAAACCTGTTTAGACAAAATGGAAAAATTAATTTTCTTTGTTATAATTTGCTTTGGAAATGTGCTAAGCACTTCCAGTGGTAAATTTTATAATATAATTATATACATTACACAAACTTAAATACATTTCATAATATAATTATTTTAAACCTATATACTAATTATCAATGTGTCTCCAGATGCATCAGTACGAGGATCTTCTGATCTGTTCAGAGTTCAGATTGGAGGAAACATCACTCTGAACTGCAGCATGAGAAACGGACATGAAGTGGCCTGGTATCATCTCAGATCTGAAGAGCTCGTTCTGCTGATTTCTGCAGAGAAGGATGTAACTGGAAGAAAACTTCTGACCACCTACAATCAAGACAAAACTCGTTTGAAAATGACTACAGACAGCTGATTCACCAGTGTTTCTCTAACTATTTCAGGAGTATCAGAGTCAGATTCTGGTCTTTATTTTCTGTGGAACAAAATCTGACACTCCAGAGATGCACTTCGACAAACCCATCAGACTGGAGAATCAGTATACCGGTAACATATTTCAGTTTCTCATCATATCTTCACAAACTTGTCACTGTAGGGGAGATGGTGTTTGTAGACAAAACAAATTTATTAAAATTTAAAATTGTTTAACTGCTTTTTCTGGAAATCCAGCCCTGATTGTAATATTGTCTGGTTGAACACATCTGAATACCTCTTCTGTGTCTGTAGATGGAGTGACGGTGACGGAGCGTGTGTTGATGTTCAGCGTTGTTGGACTGGCTGTGTTTGTGTTTTTTCTGGCTACAGTTGCTGCAGGAGGAATCATTTACCATCGTGGACAGCAGAAAGGATGGAAAGAAGCAAAACGTGCATCTCTGATGAGTTGCAAATCAGCTAAATGACACATTTATGTGCTTTATTTGACAATCTGAGCTTTGCACTGGCAGTTAAATCAACATAATTGTAGAGAAACACAATAGACAACTGTGGCTCAGATGATTTATCTGTTTGTGAGATTTTGTGGTAAATTTGGCCTTTTTTGCTTGTCAATGATATTTATTTAACTATGAAAGCATTGCATCACTGCCTTAAATGCATTATTTATTAATTCAACATATATAAACAATATTCAAGCTTAGAGTTCAAGTAGTTTAATTTACACAACTGCAGTTCTGAATGAGCTCAAAAATAACAGCTAACATGCCTATCATTAGACTGTATCTTTAGACATTATATATTTATCTACTGAGAAGCTTTAATATGTAAATATAAATATAATATAAAATACATGTAAATATAAAAATATAAACAGTTTTATAGCACATAAAGCTTGTTTAAAAATGTCAACAGCATTCAATGATAAATGTGTCCTGATCAAATAAACAGCAGTAAAACTAAGAAATGTCAAGTGTTTGTGCATTTCCTGGCAGGAAACCTCATCATTACTAATGCTAAACCTCTTCAAACACAAGTCAATGATGTCAGATCTACTGTCACACTGAGAAAAATGAAAAAGATTTCACATTAATGTCGTGCAATCGTTCTCAGACTTAATACTGACAACAATATAACCGCTTGTGAGAGAATCATCAGGAGACTTATTTCTTAGCACAAAAGAGGACAGTGGTACAAGAGGATTACCAAATCATTGTTTTACATGTGAAAAAAAGATCATAAACACAGAGTAAGATAAAGCCTGCAGAAGTCACATGGATGACTGTTGTCCACACTGGAACTTTTCCTACCAATCCACAATAAAGTCAGTTTTCTTTTCTTACAGGCAGAATGTTTTGTGCCCAAGATTTAATTACATTGTTTCATGGTGTTGACTGGGAGCTGTAGAACATTTTATGGTTATTAGAAGAACATTACAATTTAAAAAAAAATAAATAAATAAATAAATAAAAATCACAAAAATAAAAATTAAAATAATGAAAGCACAGACTAAATTCTAATTGGTAAGATGAATCTAAACTCAGTAACTGGCCTAATACAGTAGGCAATATTAGCCTACATTTGATTAGGAGCATATCATTATGAGATATGGAAAAAAATATAATGCAGAAAGGAGGATCTTGCAAGATAAGATATGAGTTGGAACAAGAATGGAGTTTGAAGTGGATTTTGGGGGCAGATGAGAAAATGTGGGAATGTAGTAAAGCTCTCTTTAATTTTCTTAAAGATACAAGTATATATGGGCTTTTTTTAAATTACATAATTATTAATTAATTACATAATTTAATTACATAACATAATTATAACTATGCTAAGTACATGAAACCTTGATGTTGCACACCCCGGTACAGTAGGTGGCGGTATGCACCTGAACAAGTTGGTTACGACCCGCCATAAAATCAGAGGGTATGCACGTGACGTCACCGTTATGACTGCGGTCACGCCCACTGAGTGGCACAAAGACTGAGCGGCAGCATTGGTTTTCAGTGTGAATGCCGCGAAAAACACACAAAACACATAAAAAACGGAAAAGAGCTTTGTGATTGACTGTACAAATAACTTTGACACAAAACCCGAGGTATATTTTTACAGACTGCCGAAAGCTACAGAAAAAAGAAGCAAATGGATCACTGCAATTCACAGAAACAACTGGACTCCAGCAGAGAAACATGGATTTGCAGTTATCATTTTGTGTCAAATTGTTGGACTTTGAGGTAAAATCATACCCTATATATTGTATTGTTATATATTATGTTCACAACTCATCAATTAAATATTTTCCATCTTATATTCTGCATAATTGGGTGTTTTTAAATAAACACTGACAAAAACTATACAAGTTTCAGGGCTGGACAATATATATTATAACATTGATATAAGTGATTACGCGGATTTAAAACTACCCATATTGTAGTTATATAAAATATTCACAGCCAGATTTGCTTTATGTATTTCCCCGCCGTCGAAATCAGGCACATATAAATGTCAGGATACACGACTCCTGGCTGCATGTCAATATCCATGGATTAGGTTTATTTGACAAATCATAAGAAACCTTAAGTGTAAGTGTTTTACTAAGTGTAAGTGTTCTCAGATTCCTCTATTAAATCCAGTCATGCAGCAGCTTCTTTTGCCACTCAGTCCAGCTGAGGGAGCGCGTCAATGCATGCCTATCCCAGACTAAAAGAGGATCCCTTTCAACCACAACCGAGAAACCCCGTGGATGAGTGCTGAGTGCAAATCTGGGAGCGTTAGCAGGGTTTGCATAAAAGAAAAACAGAAAGTAAAAAACCCCACACAGAACAGGATAAAATGAGTGGATCGGTAGAGGATTGTTGGGAATTATACAGAGGAAAGAAAGAAGCTCGTGCAGGAGGCGAAAGGGAAAGAAAAGTATGGAATGAAGGATTTGGCAACATTAAATGCAGAAACAGAAAGCAGGTCGTTTTTGACGCAGTATCTAAAAAGTACTGGATAAATTGGTCGAATATATGGGGGTATGAAGAAAATGTTTTGCAGCAAAGGTGAAGAGAATAAACTGGATTGTGGGGCTCCGTAAGGGAACGGGAGCCTGGCGGTCATGGGATGAAATGGTGAGTAATCACACACCACATATAAGTTCTGTTTTGTGCACTGTCTCACATATATAAAAGAACAACAAATCATTTATCTGTTTACAATGCATGATTGCAATTTAGACAAGACGACCATAGAAATGTCAGAAATAGGCCAAATTCAAATTCTAAAATCCAAGGACAAAAATAAATGTTTGATAAGGAGGAAATGGAAATATAGAATATAGGCATTAGGAACCGCCACAATAAGAGAGCGGTTTGTGGTAACAAAACAGGACAGAATTTACTAAAGTTACCTACACGTTTCCAATGTTTTACTAGACCTTTTAAGGCAACAAATCTACTTAGAATTTTTTTTTTTTTTGATTTTCCACCCTTTTGTTAGGCTAACTGCTAACAAGCTAAAAACCCAGAAGTTTTTATTGGCTGTCGACCCAAAAAATGAGCATTTAAAGGGTTAGTTCACCCAAAAATGTCATTAATTACTCACCCTCATGTCGTTCAACACCTGTAAGACCTTCGTTCATCTTCAGAACACAAATTAAGATATTTTTGATGAAATCCAATGGCTCAGTGAGGCCAGGGGCACGTTCAAGATCAAACCGGTGCGCAACGTTTTGCTACGTTTTCCGGGTTGAACGACATGTTTCCTGGAAACGGTGTGCAACGGTGTGCAACGAGTTTGAGATACGTTTTCTCTTGTTTGGTGGGCGTGTCAGAAATGTCAGCCCAATCAGCGGCAATATGTATATAAACCACGCGGTATTAAAGAGACAGCTCGCACAATGAGTATTAATGTAATATAAAAATACTATACTTATATATTTTGCTGTTGTATTGAGAAGTGACACTTTAATAAACTTTTCTATACTCCTCTGATTATATAATGGTAAATATTACAATATCAAAGCACAACAACAGTGATCAGCAATAATTATAAGCCTAATTAATACAAACAATAAAAATAATATAGATCATAACACAGTCTTAAAGGTAAGAAGTGGATTATCCTTCACCTGAAATGTCTGTCTTTTCATCCTGAAATGCAAGGCAAGTGTTGTATCACAATAATTAGAAGTTTCCACAAATTCTAATCTTTCACTGGATTGGGATGTTCTCTTTTATCCTGAACGGCAAGGGCAGTGACTAACATCAAGCGTATGTTGCAGTATTAAACACCTATTTATACCGACTTCATCAGGCTCCGAAAATTCTTCAAAAAGAACACAAAGAATGTCCTTCTCAGCTGCCATAGTTGCAACTCTTGCGTCATCAGAACGGGGTGTTCAACGCACCTCTGTTTCCGTTTAAAAACCGTTTTGCAACGTTTTGTCGGGGCTGAACGCAGCCCTGCATAGCCAGCAATGACATTTCCTCTCTCAAGATCCATTAATGCACTAAAAACATATTTAAATCAGTTCATGTGAGTACAGTGGTTCAATATTAATATTATAAAGCCACAAGAATATTTTTGGTGCGCCAAAAAAACAAAATAACGACTTATATAGTGATGGCCGATTTCAAAAAAATGTTTCAGGAAGATTCGGAGCACAAATGAATCAGTGTGTCGAATCATGATTCGGATCGCGTGTCAAACCGCCAAACTGCTGAAATCACGTGACTTTGGCGCTCCAAAGAGCTGATTCAACACACTGATTCATTACGCTCCGAAGCTTCCTGAAGCAGTGTTTTGAAATCGGCCATCACTATATAAATCGTTATTTTGTTTTTTTGGCGCACCAAAATATTCTCGTGGCTTTATAATATAATATTGAACCACTGTACTCACATGAACTGATTTAAATATGTTTTAGTGCATTAATGGATCTTGAGAGAGGAAATGTCATTGCTGGCTATGCAGGCCTCACTGAGCCATCGGATTTCATCAAAAATATCTTAATTTGTGTTCTGAAGATGAATGAAGGTCTTACGGGTGTGGAACAGCATGAAGGTGAGTAATAAATGACATTATTTTCTTTTTTGGGTGAACTAACCCTATAAGGACTAAAGTGGATACAGGCTATTGAGACAGAGCACAATGTCATATTACTATAAGAATTTGGATATTTGACTTTTCAGTGACAATGTTTACTGCACACGAGGCTTACTGAAGCATACTGAGTGTCAGGATCCCAAAATTTACCCATTCTTCCTGCTGATGCTTCACTTCTTATTGGCTGTATCCACTTTTGTCTCCTTAAAGGTTGGCTTTTACGGTTCGGTAGCTTATAAAAACTTAGTTCTGGGTTTTTTAGCTTGTTTGCTGTACACCTTGTCACACAGCAGCTATAAGGCATTGTTCTGTTTTTTGTTATAAGTCAGAAATGACAAGGAGGCAGCCTCACACAATACAAAGTCAATGGAGACGGTTGGATTGTTCCCCCCCCCAAAAGCGCTCTGTCTCTATACCACATGTTCGGAGGATTCACCATGACCACACTCTCTCCTTGGTCTTTAAAAATGGCTGACATTAATTTAGTGATCAAATTTAACACCCTAATGGAAATATGATAATATTTTTTCATTTACATCAGAATTATTTTCAACAGGACGTAAATCATGTTTATCAGGCATTTTGGGAGACACAATAAGTGAATAGAGAAATAAATTATATCAATATGTCTATTATATAGATATATAGATATATGACTATATCAATATTCCTATGAAGTATTAGATATTATTATGAAAAAATGTCAAAAACTGTCAATGTCAAAACATTTAAGTAGTTGCAAGTTTACATGGCCACTCGTTTAATGTTAACCTAAATAAGTATGCGCTATTATTAGTCAAAGGCACAATCTCTCCTATGCTTCAGTCTTACTTTAGGGACCAGAATCAGATGTAAACGTCCACCAAATACATGCCATACTTATGTGATCTGATATGTTGCATCACAAACACTTTGTAAAGATCCATTTTGAGAGTCATATTAGCTGTGTGAACTTTGTTTATCCAATGTTTAATAGAGTTGCAAGCTTGGGGCGGGGAGCACGAGCATCTACATAGTGTACACTGAATCAGCGTCCAATTTAAGTCTCAGTACTATGGTATGGTCTAAATCCTGACTGGAAATCCTCACAGATACCATTTCTTTCTAAAAAGGAACATAGTTGTGATGATGATTGTTTATATGTTTTATGTTATGTTGGTACCTTTAATACCGACAACATGTTCAAACCGAGAAAGTAGGATATTATGATCAATGGTGTAAAATGCAGATGTCAGATCTAAAAGCATAAAAAGACAAGTCTCTAACATGACAACAATCTGAAGCACACCCAGCAAGCAATAGCTGTCATTTCACCATCTTAATTAACCATAGACCCGATATAGTCCGGCTATGAGTAACTAGGGTTAAACGATTAATTGCATTTGCGAGATTGCAATATGATAAAACACCATTTTTTTGTTAACCGCAAAGGCTGTGATTACATTCTGGTCACGTGACGCACGAGAGTAAAGCACTCAGAGGAAGTGTGCAAAATGTGTGGTCTCGCCTGTCGGTATTTTCCTTACAAATGCCCTGCGAAGGCATCATTTATGTCATTTGAAATGCATTGGGCTTATATATTAAAATTATGAAATTCACTGACAGAATGCTGCTTTCAGTTTCAAACGCCCACGTGCGCTTTGTGAAGAGCACTACAGGGCTATTCAGATTCGAGGAAACGACTCCATCACAAAGAGTCTCTCGTAACGGAGTGAAGTGAAATGGCCGCTTGAGCAGTGATGCATGTCAATCGTGGTTCTAAAGTCAAGAAAGTGAGAAATACTAGATTCATTATTGAAATGCATAGTTTGAAACATCGTTAACAAGAAAATGTTATTTAAATAGTTCTAATTGCGTTTGTATTGACTAAGGATTGAGAAGTTGAGCTGATTCGTTTGACGAAAACTGCATAGAGCAGATTTCCTTGGTACATCGAGATTATTTCTGATCGGTGTCGATTTATCCTTGGTAAGTGAGCTAATAAATCAACTTATTTAGTTACGATTTGTGCATTTTTCAGTGTTTTGTGAGTCAAGTGTTCTTAAATGATACTGTGATGTATGTTTTTTGTGAAATATGTTGGGAAATGACTTCATATGTGAATTTATCACTTAAATTAGCTGTTTATTTGCTGCTTAAAAGAGTTTGTCCGTTTTCTAACTTAATGAGCGTGATGGGTGTAACAGCTCACGTGGAGTGTTTGCTAACTATGCAGGCTACGAGCTACAAGCTAATTGAGTGCACATACTTCACTCTTAAGACGTTATTCTTCATTAATATAGTTATTTTTTAATTTTTAAATGTGTAATTATTTTAAAAAGCATTTATAGTTAAATATGTAATTAAATATTAATAATATTAATTAATAAGAAAATAGGTAGATCAATAATCGTTTTGGAATTGGACTGTGACTCCCGGAATTGAAACGTGAGGTGCCTAAAGATTCCCACCCCTAATATACAATGATTTATTACATCATGTAAGCAAAGTCAACAGTGATTACAAGGTGTTTAGTCTATTACATTTTCACCGACAGCCCAAATTTTGCCTTGTTTTAGCCTAGACTAAGGGCTGGGCTGTGTTTGGATGGCCGTTACACTAGGGGTGTGAACCGTCACTGCTCTCACAATTTCAATTCAATTACGATTATCATGTTTTCTAATGGATTCCATAATGCGTTCTCAATGTTCAGCGTTACTGCACATGGCTACATCAGATATGTAAACTCCCTTTTTAATTTATCTGCTAGAAGAAAGTGCACTTCCTGAATGTAGCACACATCAAACAAAACTTAAGTGTGAACACAGGATACGACAGGAGCTTTTAAAAAAAACACTAGTAAATACTAAAAGTGCATGAAACTGTCAAGTAGTGTACTTAAAGGGGGACTCAGTGATATTCCAAATACACTTTTTGGAAGTTAGTCGGGCCAATACCAACAACAAACATCTAACCAATCAGCATTAGGGGATATATGACGGTCGAGGAGAGAGAACAAGCAAGAGGGAGGTTTGAAATTAGAAAAAAAAATTGCAGAACGAGAAATGGGACACAATACAAAAGAGCTCAAAAGAATATCACTGGAATGAAGGTTTATGACTGGGCAAGTGCTTTAGGACCCGCGTTTATATTAGAAAAACTTTCCAGCACTGGAGAAAGCTCAGAGGGAAGGCCTGAAAACTGCTTTGACATCGTTTATCATGCGAGTAACACTGGGTTTGATTGTCTGGAGCTGTGCTGTTGGCGACTAAAAACGAACGTGTATTTACTGTACGTTCATTTTTTGCGCTTCCTCGTTCATTCATCAACCGCACTTTACTTTTCGTGAAGCATTTTGTTGCACGTCAGCTGTGATAAACAGACATCTACTCTCATTGCGTGTGTAGCAGAGGCTAGATAGTGAGAGTTGAGCAGGTAAACCACTGCACACTCATGATTGCTAGAGAATGAAGTGTTTAGCGTCATTGGTAGAGCATTTGCCTCGCATGCCAGCAGCGCTTGGGCTGGGGTTCGAGAGACCGACTCTGAGTTTTGGAGGAGTAATGAAGAGAGCTGATTTCAAATATCAACAATGTCCAACAGTGTAGTTCAAATACCACTTATTGCACATTTAAGTTACAATAACGCTGTCACACACTTGCATTGCACACACATGCTGTAAATGTTAAAATAGTGGGTGCATTTTTTTTTTTATTACTCGCTTTTGTTTTGCCTCCGCCATTTTATGCGAGTGTGGGAAATGCATATGCGATGGATGACGTCAGATAAATGTCAGTAGGCTATAATTGATTACTGCATTGATGCAGAATCGTCCACGTCCGCATTGTGATGCATTGTAGGAATTTCAACACCCCATATTAGATATCTTTTAAAAATTGCTTAAGAAAGTCATTAAGTGGCACACTGAACCAAAATTACGACCACAGGATTTTGCAGCATCATGCAGTAACCTCTGGTATAAGCCTAGTTGGTCAGGGGTTACAGCAGGATAATGACCCAAATCAAACCTCAGAACTATCTTAGAAAAATAGAATAAGATGGTAGGCTTCAAATCATGGAATTGGGCAGCACAGTCTTCAGACCTGAACCATATCGAGTCGTTTTGGGATGAACTGGACAGAAGGGTGTAAGCAAATCATCCTAGAAGTGCAACAACTTCTGCAACAGTGGTCACATGACGGGCACATGTATTGGCGACAGGTGACCGGATAATGGTGGCGGTTGTGAGGCCAGAGCATTTAATGGTGGCGAATCACCAGGCAGGCACATATAACGGTGACGGGTCACAAGGGCAATGCATTTAGTAGTGTCAGGTCATGAGGCCGCTGCATTTAACATTAAGGGATCATCAAGTAAGTGTATATAATGGTGCCGGGTGCAATGGCAGGCAAGATTTTACTCCTCCCTCTCACAACTTTTTAGGCCAGGTGCACAAAAAATATGAAGCAATGACACAGCTGCCTTGTGTCGCTGCTGGTTCTTTAATATCGGTTTGGTGTGTCGGAGCATTTAGTGCCCACAGGAATACTACAAGAAGATACTATTTAAATACAAATTATTATGAAAAAAGCGTTATTATAAGAATTGCACAATATAGCATATCAGACAAAAAGATGATGTACGTGTAGTACACCTTAATGACAAGATGGGAATTTCTAATGCTTATATGATTCGGTTTGCATTGTTGTGTGACATTTGTTTACTACTTCATATTATTGTGTATATTATTATTATTATTATTACTATTATTATTATTAATTTTATGTATATATTATTTGTATTATTGTGTATATATTATTGTGTATTCACAGACTGGAGGGTTGGAGCAGAAGAACAGAGATGGCGCACCAAGTCAGTTATGATGCAAGAAAAGCCAAAAGAGAAAACGTTCCTGCAGTCAGGACAATCCAACCTCTCAACTCTCTGTATGATCATATCCTGTGTGTCTGCAAACTGCAAACTGGTGAAAACTCAAAGGTTTAATGTTAATACACTTTTTTTTTTCCAAATCTATATACTGTGCACTGATGGTAGACACAATTCCAATGTTTGTGTGCAGCTTCATCTCATATGGTGTGAAAACATAATACATTTTTACAAATTCACTAAAACAAAATGAAACAGTTGAGTTTAGTCAAATTGTGGTCAGTTAAAAAAAAAAAAAAAAAATTCTCTACAATATCTTTACTTTAAGTGAGATTTGAGTACCAAATAACCACACTATTTTCTTCTTTTAATCAGGTGCCTCTTTACATTTCTGCTGTTGTGTTTGCCTGGTGAGTATGTGTAACAAAGAAACATTATTTGTAAATTGGAATGGTGACACTAATAAGATTAATAATACAATCATATATGTATAGTGATTCAACGCTGTTTTTATTTTTAGGTGCTGCTGCTTTAACTGTGCAAGGACAAAAGGATGGCAGTGTTACCTTTCCATGTTCAAACACCAGAGAGAATGTATCCGTTCGCCTTACATATGGGCCCAAAATTGCTTACGGCATCAGTCAGAATCGTGAATACCACGGCCGGGTGCAGAAGAGTGGTAACTGTAACTTAACTCTACAAAAACTGAGGACCACTGATGCTGGGCGCTACGTTTTACACCTTTATGCCAATGGTGTGTCCAGTTCCAATAGCTACGATGTCCATATACATGTAAGGTCAAAACTGATTAAAATTTGATTTGGGTTTTATTTGGTTTGTTGGTTTTTCATATGCTACCAGTGAATGTTTATTATTATTATTATTATTTTTCCAGGTTATATATCAGGATGGAAAGGCAAAGAGCTGACGTTTGATGAACTCCCACAAGAGGCTGAGAGAGTTGAGCATTATTCAGCCACAGGCTGGACGGAAATGTGGAAGAGAGAACAAGATGTCAATCGTCTAACCGACAAAAATGGTTTCCTAACCATAAATAACTTCACATCAAGCGACGCTGGAACATACCATAGTCCTGAACGAAGGAGGAGTACACTTGTGACTGTGATAATCACAGGTAAAAGAAAATAAGATTGATTACACATACAGGGCATCATTAACACAGTTAGGGTCTGTGACATCTCTCAAATGATCCTGTATATACAGGCAGGGCCTAAAACTCGATCGAACACGATCTCGATTCAATGTGATTCACTTGATGTATTTTGAAGAGCTGAGGTAAACTGTTCATTGTTGCTTTCAGTACGGCTGTAAAAGACACACAGAATGATATTCAAACTCGCATTAGATGCTTTTTAACATTAAATAAAGCACATAAACATTACCTGAGATCATCATTGCCATACTTTGTGTTGTTTTCCAGCGCGACATCACAGAAAACAGAATCCGTTTCCTAAAATAGTATCATCGTGTGTCATCTGATTAAGAGTGTTTTCACACCTATGGATTGTTTGTTTTGTTCCGAAACAGGGACTAAATTTGTTACAATGTTCCATTTGTTCTTGGTTCGGTTCACTATCACACAGGAACATTTAAAAACATACCAAAATGTGTTTATGGAAGTCACATGCGAGTACAATGTCCTCTTATTGGTCAGAGTTTTCTCAGCGTCATCCATAAATAATGATTGACAAGTTCGCTCCATGACTTATTGTGTCTGTATTTGTAAATGTCGAGACACTCGCAAACACTGTATGAATGTAGCCGTCATTCCCACTGTTAAATTATATACTACATTCATATTAAATGTATTCATATTCATATTAAACTACATTCATATCTCGTTTCGTTTGAACACTGTGTAAGGTAACACCACCAGTCTTCACCACAAAATACAGTTAGTCATGTAGGACAAGGGAGCCACTCATAACATTACCAGCCGAAATAAACAAATCAATAAAATAAGGAAAATAGACTGTTTTTTGTTACTTTTAAGTAAAGCACTTTATAACCATTCTGTATAGACAGCACTTTTTTTTTTGCAATAATGTTTTGATTGAAAAAATGAGAATTGTGTGAGAGAATTATGATCTCAAATCCCACAGAGAAAAATCGTGATTCACATTTTAGCAAGAATTGTGCAGCCCCCCCTGCGAATTTACCATTCATAAATATTTTTATTGGCCATGAAACTGTATGCATTATTTCGTTAAAAAAACAGGCAGATCAAACTGGGGAAACTAATCTAATTGCTATTACTATTATTATTATTTTTATTATTATTATCATTACCATTATCATCATTATTGTTATTGAAGGGATAGAAAAATGACTGTAGACTACATTACCGCTGAAGTGTACCGTTTGCACAGCAGGACATTCTTCTTTTGGTCCATAAACAAAACTCGATTAAGATCAAGTTCTCTTAAGTTATGCATGTCGGACCTCTTAAATCATATTTATATTAATTATAGTAATCGTTCAATAAAGAGGTTGATAAACGAATGAGCAAGTCAGCCAGTAAAACAAGTTCTGTGAGCGTGAAGATCAGAGGCACCCAAAACAAATGTATTATTTCTGTTATCACTATGCTTAAACCCTGGCTTAATATTATCATTCAAAACTCATTTTGATTTATCCAATTTCTGTATTTTAGTAAATGCTGTATTAAATGAATTTCAGGGCTCTAGCATTACACAAATAATCTGCGACCTGCGAAATAACCACCCTGCAACGTTCTGAGAACGTTGTTTTATGGTTGCAAAATAATAACCTAAAAATAACCATTAGGGCAGCGGTTCTCAAAGTGGGGTCCGTGACCCATAGCCTGGGTTAATCATGCGTTTCAAATACGTTAAATCATAGCGTGCTAAACCATTGAACATCTCGGGTATTGTTTAATTTTTTTTTAATTACAGCCAGCTGGTAAATAACACTGACACAGCAGAAGAAAGTTAATCCACTTCTGTGAAAACAAGTGCACCATGGTAAAGATAAAGACTTTCTGTTGCAACTTTAATGCTTTCTTAGTTTTGATCTTAAATCCTTTCACACGCGTGTCCAGACAAACTCTTCTGTTTTTTTTCCTACTTGTACATTTTGGTGTTTCTGTAATATTTTGTAACTTGAAAGATTAACAAGCTCTAAGATGAATGACAATTAGCAAGACAGTAAACTGGTTGTTGACTGCAGTTCAATTCATTCAGCACAAATCAAATGAACTATCTTTTGATTGAATTGCAATTGAACTGCATTTAGCTCTCAACACTGGACTGACAACCATATTCTGATGTTGTGTAAATTTAGCCACAAATATATCAACATGCAACATGTATATTATTCTAAATGATATTCTTTAATAAACTAAATGTATGATTTTTAATATATTTTACAGAAGCTCACTTACAGGAAATATCCCTGGAGGAAGAACAAATTTCCAGTAAGTAGACAATTACAATGATGTTTCTGAATATCACTTAATTTTTGTATTATTTATTTTGTAATCTGTAGTAAGGTTTTTAACAACATAGATTAATATACTTATGATCTCCCCTGAAGGTGGTTCGAGTGAGACTACAGTTTGTTGGATTTCAGCAACACCCTTCTCATTTATCTCCTCTTTTTGGTTGCCTGTAGCTGTCCACCTCAAAACCAAGTCAAACTGACAGCAAGTTCAATTTTTTTTTTGCTGTAAATAATTAACAATGTGCATATTTATGGGCTAGGGGTTTATTTTTGTATTATATTACTAGTACTAGACATGCTGTGAAAATGTACTGTTCTTTTCTCACTCAACAATCTCTCTTGCTGGTCTTGTTTATATGTTTGTTTTCTGAATTTCACTACTTTTTTGAGTAAGATACACTCAAAATGTCGTGTCCATCTACTGTATGTCCAGATGTAAATTTATTTAGAGCAGGGGTACTCAACAGGCAGCCCGAGGGCCACATACAGCCCGTCAGCTTTAAATTTGTTGTTTCACAGTCTGAAAAGAAAGACTGAACAACAACAACAAACACAATATCCACCGGTTAGGTTTAGGGGTAGGGTTGGTGTAGGGGGATAGAAAATACAGTTTCTACAGTATAAAAACCATTATGCCTGTAATGTCCCCACAATTCACAAAAACGAACGTGTGTGTGTGACTGCGGGCCGGATTATCGCTCACCGTCGAGTGAGTGCACATGCGTCAAGCATGTGGTTTATTAAGTGTGGTGTGACAATTAAGGGTTACGGCAGACCATCTCCCTCCTTTAAACTTCTTTATTTTATGTATATTCAGGTTCCTACGTGGTTTGGAAAAGCATGGAATTTGATTTGAGTAATTTCCAGATCTGGAAAAGTATGGAAAAAAGAAACCGGAGTATGGAAAAAAAAAATTGTTTCCAGACTATTGGCTATTCAGTTTTCTAATTTATCATACCTGCAAACTAGTCACTTTATAGCCCTTTTGAATTAAAATACATAATTTATGTGAAATGTGTGTGTCTCAGGATTCACACAAGAATCGGAAATAGGCTACTTTCCCATAGACTGGAGTGAGTCGAGATCTTTCTTGGTGCTCTGTGGCGTGATAGATCGATATAGCGCTCGTGAACCATCTGTTCCACTTTACTAGTTACAACACAAAATAAACATAAATGAACATCCGAAGGTATGTTGAAAGATACAGTACAACTTACCGAAATCTGTATCATGTCACATGCAATCGATCAATCAGTGTTTCAACCGCAGAAAGGCATCAATAAAACAGCTTGTAAAAATGTCACGTTTAGCCAACTTCAGAAAAGCCATTCAATGTCCAAAACGAATTAGTCAGCAACAAAAATGAACTTCAAGGAGCATTTTGCTTAATATTGCACTATAGGCTATTGCATATTCATTGTGTTTGTCAGTGTTGGGGAAGCTACTCTGAAACTGTAGTTTGACAAGCTACAAGCTACTCCTAAATTAAAGTAGTTAAACTACAGTCAAGCTACCCTTTTGAAAAAGTAGTTAGCTACACTACAAGTTACTATCAAAAAGTAGCTAGCTACATTGAAACTACTGTGATTTTTTTTTTTAATTGTTTTTATTAAATGACATAGCTTATTACAAAT
Organism: Culter alburnus; assembly: GCA_028476615.1. Taxonomy (NCBI): domain Eukaryota; kingdom Metazoa; phylum Chordata; class Actinopteri; order Cypriniformes; family Xenocyprididae; genus Culter; species Culter alburnus. Next base: position 17,440 of record JAOTNS010000401.1, read on the forward strand.
AACTAAATAACTGTTAATGAAGAATGTTTTAGTAAGATGTTTGGGGTTTAAAACAATGCACTACAATTAATGTTTTATTTTGTAAACTATCAAAAGATACAATACTCAAATGTAGCCTTTATCTCACACTGACTCTCTTTGCATGCTTTATATATAATTTAAAATCTTAAATGTCTCACTATACATTGCTATTCTTATTATGGTGGAGCCGTTGTTTACACAGTTAACTCCCCAACACTGGTATTTGTACATAACATGTGCTTCAATATTGAATGTATAAATCATGACAGCCACTATTTAAATGTTTAGGCCTAAATAAAAAAAAAAAAAAAATAGAAAAATAACCGTCATTAAAAATTTATAAAAACTTCCTTGTGTATAATTTAGCCTATATGTGAGTAGCTTGCAAATCAATTTTAACCTAATATTATAGTGATGTGGGTTCCCTGTATAGTTTACAGCATTAGTTGAGAGAGATTTTTTTCTTTGAGGAAATTTGCCATGTACTGTACCTGAATTAATCAATACTGAATCAAATCAAACTGCAAGCTTCTGAATCAAAATTGCATTCAATTGTGTAATTTGCGTCAATGCCCAGCCCTACTGCCACTATTTATTATTTTTTGTTTTACTTGAAGCAAATGTTGTTTTTTTCCATTTATGTTCTCAACAGATTGCACCAGAATGCTTTGTTTACATGTTAAAATTACAAAAATATTCTCCTGGGGAAGGATGCCCCCAGACCCCCCTACGACAACGTAGCACTAACAATCAAGCACTAATTTAAAAATCACTAAAAGACTGTAAGACCCCGACTACAAACATGAAGCAGAGAAAAACATAGAAAAAGAGACAGAAGCTTAATGGCAGAAATCATTGGGAAGGTCTGGAAATTTGAGTCTGGAAAAGTATGGAATTTTGAATTGGAAAATGTGTAGGAACCCTGTATATTATAGTTTTTGTAACGTGTCTTTTGTTTGTTGTTTTTGTGTCCTGTGAATATTGAGCCCTTGTGAGATAATGCAAACATTTTTTAACTTTTGTACACTTTAAAAGCACTTTTATAAACATCTTTGTAATCCTTTGCCTGTGTCTCTACTCACCCACCTATTGGTAACGAATTTGTGTTGCTATATAAAATTATTTCCGTGGGTATAAAATCCCCGGTGGCGTAGTTGGAATCAAGTGTGATCTTTGGGTATCGCCCGGTCACAGTTGTAAACCCGATAAATAAGAGCAGTATTCTCCGTGAGCTCAATTAAATAGGACAACCATTAAAGGACTAGTAAGACTTAGCTAGATAATAAAAACACTTAGATAATAAAGACTTGCACTTGTAAATACTACAAATATTGTCTTAAGTAGGCCCTGCTTTAGAGGAAGTCGGTCATGGATTACACTACATTCTACATCAGTGTAGCATTGCTGCTGGCTAATAAACACTTTATTGCAATGTTGCACATTGAATTAATTGTGATTTAACTAAATATTATAAAAAAGCTAAACATTTGTTTGGGAAAAACATTTGTTAATAGGTTAACAGTCATTTTTAGAAGTAAAAAAGAACAAATGAACATATAATAGTCAAAAACTGTAAAACACTCCACATTTGAATGTTTAGATAATCATGTTTCTTAATAGTTTTTTGTTATCAGTTATGTACATTAGGGTTTATGTTACATCATCTGTTGTTTAATGAAGGTTTATTGCATTAAGTAAGTGTTGTGTGTCACCATGATGGTGTTTGTTTTTGCGTGAATCACTCTTTGCCCTTTTATGTATTAGCGTGCTTCAGCGTGAAAAACTATACTGTGACAATTCTGATTCTTCATGTGGTTTTCTCTTTTATCACCTGCTTTATTATGGTGGTTGTCAGTATATGTTAACGGTACAAAACAGATTTTAGCAGTAGTGTTGCATTATTGGTTTACATTCAAATTTTCTAGTTTGTAATTTACAGTTTTATACTGTAAAATTTAGTTCTGCAAATGTTTACATTTTTTTTTTTACCATTTTTTTTTGATTTTATTTTATAATATAAATATAAATTATATACAGTGGTATGCGAAAGTTTGGGAACCCCTTGGAGAATCTGTGAAAATGTAAATATTTTAACATAAGAGAGATATACAAAATGCATGTTATTTTTTGTTTAGTACTGTCCTGAGTAAGATATTTACATAAAAGATGTTTATTTAGTACATAATAGCTGAATTTATTAAAATATCCTGTTCAAAAGTTTGTGAAGCATTGATTCTCAATACTGTGTGTGGTTACCTGATGATCCACGACTGTTTTTTATGTTTTGTGATGGTTGTTCATGAGTTTCTTGTTTGTCCTGAGCAGTTAAACTGAGCTCTGTTCTTCAGAAAATCCTCCAGCTCCTGCAGATTCTTCAGTTTTCAAGCATCTTCTGCATATTGAACCCTTTCCAGCAGTGACTGTATGATTTTGAGATTCATCTTTTCACACTGAGGACAACTGAGGGACTCAAACTCAACTATTAAAAAAAGGTTCAAACATTCACTGATGCTCCAGAAGGAAACACGATGCATTAAGAACCGGGGGTGAAAACTTTTGAATTCAAATATCAAGGTAAATTGTACTTAATTTTTTTTCCCGGGAAACATGGAAGTATCTTCTGTTGCTTCCGAAGGGCAGTATTAATGATAATTAAACAAAATAAGAAAAATTGTGACATCTTTGATCCTGTTCAAAATTTTCACCCCCCGCTCTTAATGCATCTTTTGGAGGGTTCCATGAATGGGGCTATTTAATAAATTCAGCTATTGTTTTGTCTTGTGAACTATGTAAACATCTTTTATGTAAAATATCTTACTCAGGACAGTACTAAATAAAAAATAACATGCATTTTGTATGATCCCTCTTATTTTATTAAAATTATTCACAATTTCACAGATTCTGCAAGTGGTTCAGATACTTTTTCTTGCCACTGTAAATGGTACATACAAATATGTAAAGAAAGTTGGATTGTGTGGATTGGAAACCAAACTGGAATGGGAGAAATATACAGCAGCTGATTTGCTTGGACAATTCTTTGTGCAATATACAGGTAGCTATCTGAAGCAAACCACAACAAAGAGACCTCTGCATGATTATGATTGCGTTTCACAGATATGTTCACAGCTTAAGCCGGAAAGCAGCAGATGGAGAAGCTGTGAAGTAAACAGCAGTGTGGTTAAAGTCTGCAGAAACCTGTTGAGACAAAATGGAAAAAATCATTTTCTTCTGTTTAATTTGCTTTGGAAATATGCAAATCACTTCCAGTGGTAAATTTGAACTTAAATACATTTCATAATGCAATTATTTTAAACCTACACTGTATACTAATTTTTATAAACGTGTCTCCAGATGCATCAGTACGAGGATCTTCGATCTGTTCAGAGTTCAGATGGGAGAAGACATCACTCTGAACTGCAGCATGAGAACAGATATGAAGTGGCCTGGTATCATCTCAGATCTGAAGAGCTCGTTCTGCTGATTTCTGCAGAGAAGGATGTAACAAGAAAAAAACTTCTGACCACCTATAAACAGCACTCGTCTGAACATTACCGCGCGGACAGTTTGATCACCACAGTCTCTTTCACTATTTCAGGAGTATCAGAGTCAGATTCTGGCCTTTATTTCTGTGGAACAAATCTGACACTCCACAGATGCACTTCGACAAACCCATCAGACTGGAGCATCAGTATACCGGTAACACATTTCAGTTTATCATCATATCTTGTCACTCAAACTTGTCACTGTAGGGGAGATGGGGTTTGTAGACAAACAAATTGTACCTATGAATTCAGTACTTTTATAAAAAAGCATCTTCAAGTGTTCATCGCACATGTTCCTTCTTGACTGGTGCTGAAGCCACCAGTTTTCGTTGAATGTCCAAAATGAGCAGATGATCCGAAGTAGATGTGTCCAAACTTCTGACGTTGAAAACATGGCAGAGCATCTTGCAGAGGTTGATTCAAAACTTTAAGCAAAACAAAGTATTAAGAAACTTTTGAACTGGAACATTTGAGTAAATTCAGTTATTTGTGTTGTGGACTATAAAGATCTTTTTAAAAACAACATGCTATTTAAGGCCTTAATTTGTGAAAATGTTATTAAACTTTCATAAATGTTTAGATGGATGTCTGTGTTTGTAATAAAGTGACATATTAGATTTTAAAGCAACACAATTCGTTTGCAATAAGACAAACCGATTCAAATTGCCCGGCAATTCGAAAGCAAAGGAAAATCATTTCTAGCTGATCACATTATGAAACTGTAAAACCTTAGGAACTTCAAAAGATCAAACAGCGAAATTCCTAATTACTTCCAATATTTCCAATTATGTTCATTTTCATAGAGCGGCTGGCCAATATCGTGACGATTATTTAAAATCAATTGAGAGAAGCAGATAGCGTTATCGTGATAAAATACATTATCGTGCAGCCCTAATTTAATTTAATTTGACTTGACATTTGATATTCAACAGTATCCTTGACATTTATTCAACAGTGCTTCTGATCCGCCTGCACTGACACTATTCTTTAAAAGGAAAAATTATATACCAATTATCAATGTAAAGCTGCTTTGACACAATCTGCATTGTAAAAAGCGCTATATAAATGAAGGTGACTTGACTTGACTTGACATATATTTGTCTTTCTGTCACAGAACTGCCAAAAAACATTGACGTCACAGATAACATTTTCTGGAGATCCAGCACTATTTCTAACACTGTCTGGTTGTATGAATTTGAGTGACTCTTCTGTGTTGTAGATGATGGAGTGACGGTGACGGAGCGTGTGTTGATGTTCAGTGGTGTTGGACTCGCTGCTTTTATGTGTTTTTCTGGCTACAGTTGTTGCAGCTGAAATTATTTACCATCAAGGACAGCAGAAAGGATGGACAGAAGCGAAACGTGCATCTCGGATGAGTCGTAAATCAGCTAAATGACAGTATGCTTATCTTTTACAATCTGAGCTTTTCTCTGGCAGTTAAATCAACATGTTGTAGAGAAACACAAATAGACAACTGTGGCTCAGATGACAGATTTCACCTTCAGTTAAGAGAAGCTGAGATGTGGTAAATGTAGCCTTTAAATGTAAATATAATGCTAACAGTTTTATAGCACATAAAGCTGTTTAAAATGTCAACAGACATACTCAATGATAAATGTGTCCTGATCAATAAACAGCAGTAAAACTAAGAAATGTCATGTGTTTGTGTATTTTCTGGCAGGAAACCTTATCATTACTAATGCTAAACCTCTTCAAACACAAGTCAATGATGTCAGATCTACTGTCACACTGAGAAAAACTAAAACGATTTCACATTAATGTCATGCACTCATTCTCAGACTTAATACTGACAACAATACCGCTTGGGAGAGAATCATCAGGAGACTTATTTCTTAGCACAAAAGAGGACAGTGGTACAAGAGGATTACCAAATCACTGTTTTACATATAGCAAAAGTAACATAAATTCAAAAACAGGGAAGGCCCTGAAACAAACAAAATATAGGCCTTTATTTTAAGCTTTCATTTAGGGATGAGGTTTTTTTTTGCTAGACTATGAGCAGAGAAATAAGTGTGTCTCAGAGCAGCAAAGCTATGATAAGAGTGAGTGTTTATCACAAAGAGTAAGATGAAGCCTGCAGAAATGACATGGATGGTTGTTGTCCTCACTAGAACTACTGTAGCCAAAGCACAGTAAAATCAGTCAGCCTTTTCAAAGGCCATATTTACAAAATATAGACTTCACCAATAATCAGCATTTCTGTGTGTCAGCGCTGATGATGGTTCACCAGTGTGGTTCAGATGTGATCAGGTCTTCAGTTGTGGCAAAGTTTAAACAATCATAATCATCTGTGGTTAATATTCAGTAAAATAGCAATGCTGCTGCTTCTGCTGTCTTTAATGCAGTATTTATTAATTCAATATTAATAAACAATATTCAAGCTTAGAGTTTAAGTAGCGTGTTTTTACATGTAGATATTAATAAGAAAATCACTGAGTATCTTTATTCACAGCCCAAACACATGCTTGAACTTCATTAGACCTACAAGAATTTTATTAGAAATATAGATTTATCATGAGGATAATAATATAGGCCTACATACAATCTGAGTTTATAAGAAAATATAACTGACATCTGTTTTATGCTGCATATGAAGCTTTATTACTTATGTAATAAAGCTTCATATGCGTCATAAAACAGATGTCATTTTTATTTTCTTATAACTCTCAACAAACACTGAAGACATTTTTATAAAATGATCATATAAACAGCAGTGAAACTAAGTGTTTGTGTAGCCTATTTTCAGACGAAAACCGTGTGAATACAAATGATGCTAAAACTATTTAAACACTGTATAAATTCAATACAACACTTTCAGAAAAACTAAAAATGTACAACACACAATAATGAGATCCAGACTGATGACATTATGACGATGCAAGTAAAACCACAAGAAATAATGTGATAAAGAGTTAAAATCATTGAATATATGGGAAGTAAAAGAAGATGCTTCCTTTAAGAACAGTGTGTGTTATTATGATTATTCATTATGTTACTATTAAGAGAATTAAATAAAAGATTGCTGATTTAGAGCACAACATTGAAAATCATGAAACATTTCTGCGTTACGTCGTTATCGTGCTTTTCTCTTTTTTTCTTTTTTTTGGTGTCGGATTGCACCAAGAATTAACTTTTCATTAACATTTTCTCTTATCATTGCGGGATGTAACGTATGCTAATGTTGTACTGTACAGTGAAAACTCGGAACACATTTGCTGTCACATATGCATACGAAAGACGACCGAACCAATCAGAGTGGAGCTGGAAGTTGCAGCCAGTTCCTTTTTTTGGAACACCGTTCTGTTCATCTCACTAGTGTTGGTGGTTTACGAAGTGTTGACGGCTGAACATAACACCCATTCGGCACTTTTTACAATGTAAGTTTTAGTGTTTTAAATATAAATCTTTGTGTTTTTGTGCTGCAATAGTGCTTGTTTGTGGAAAACGAAACCTGCGGATACTGTATTCTGTATTATCTGTGTGTTGTGTGACGTCAGTGCGTTTCCTGTCCTCCACAGCGACCCACAGTGAGTGTGTATGTTAAAACACTGTGGTATCAAATATTCAGACGTGCAAGTACCATCAGGTTGTTTATTGTTAAGTATTTTAACATGTAAAATTCTCATGCGTATCAACGTCTTCAAATAAACGAAAGTGAAAGTTTAATACTGAGGACATTGAACAGTTGTGTAATAGCTTATCACTCATCAGTATCTCTCATCATCACAGCTCTTCTGTTTTCTCATCAGGATGAATCATCTTCTGCTGTGTCTCGTCTATCATATCGGTAAGTATATGTTCATAATTTTTTATTTATTTATTTTTATTTTTTATTTTTAGTGTAGAGTTATTCTAGTCAAATTTATTTTTTCTGTTGTGTCACTCAGATTTGGTGGATATTTGTGCAATAATGGTGGAAATTTCCCATCATATTACATAAATAACACACAGTGACATCACTGACATATCTATGCAGTTCATTGATTAATAAATGTTGTTCTGGAGTTCACTGAAACACATCTGATACTGATTTAAACTATTGTCATCAACATTTGAAAGCATTTGTTATGTGCCACTTCTAATATTTCTAATATCTAGAATGATGACCTTGATTACAGAGGATATACAGAAACACCACATTTATTTTTTGGTATCGATACTTGTTTTGAATGAATATTATTCTGTCTGTATTCACAGGAACTGCCTCTGAAGAAATCACTGTATCTGTGACGGGAATAAAGGGAGGCAACGTGATCCTGCCATGTGAATATAAGGCCAATAAGATTTCTGATTTTAGTTTAACCAGTCGGTCAAAAAACATCCCTGTTTGTCAGACTGAAGAATGTAGTGGTCGAGTGTTTAAAGAAGGAAACTGTGATGTCATCATCAAGGATCTGAGACTGAGTGATGCTGGGAAATACATTTTTAATGGCTATTACACTAATGATCAGAGAGAAGTTGAGCGAGAAATCAGAAAGTACCATCTTCAGATTCATGGTAAAGTCAAAACTGCATGTGCTTTTCAAATTTTCCTTTAATTGTGTAGGTATTGAATGTTACCAAAAGACTCTTTTTTATAAAGGTTTTTAAAATGGCTGATTTATTCTAAATAATAAATTATTACATTTGGTCCCACAATCATAAATATGTGTTTATGAGCTTGTTTGATTGACACATTATAATAATGATTGAGAATAAACTGTCTTTGTATCTCCTCAGATGAGATTTCTGTGAATAAAGGAGAGCAGCTGAAGATGGATGTTCTGTTGATCAATGCTGATAAAGTGGAGAAAAACTCCAGTGGAGAGTGGACAGAGGTGTGGACGAGAGGTCACGGGGTCAGCAGTGATCGACTGACCGACAGAGATGGAAATCTGACCATTAGTAATTTTACAGTCTCTGACACTGGAACATACAGAGTTCAGGGGCCGTATTCACAAAACATCCTAAGGCTAAAAGTAGCTCCTAACTTGCCGATTTAGGAGAAACTCTTAAAAATAATGGGCGTGTCAATCCTAATTTTAGGAGTCCTAAATTTTTGCTCTAAGAGTATTTCACAAAGCATTTTAGTGCTAAAACTAGCTCCTAAATCTGTGAAACGTTAGGAGTAGTCAAGAGGACTCCTAAGTCACTAAGACCAAATCACAAACAGTCCTAATCCACCCAAAGACACTGAACACCATTGAGACAATAGAGAATAGAGCCTTTGGTGCTGAACCTTTTCTTCATAAATGCAATACATTTTGATTTATAGATTTAAATCTACGATGAGACGGCAAAAATAAATCTTTAACAAATAAATAAATATTGTCCGATTACCTGTGGCAGAAGTTTTCATGAGTTCATATTTACAAATGATTGAATAGAGTAAAAAAAATAAAAATAAAAATAAGCGTATTTGGTGAGCTGTCCAAGGGGATTGAGGGCTCCAAGCTTGGTATTTAGCCCAAACCCAAAGTTCTCCCCAAATCCCCAGCCGAGAGTGAGGGACGGGGTGGCAGAGGGATGCAAAAAACTGACGAAGTAACTATAGGCAGGTTTTGGATTAGCCTCACATGAGGGCACCACAAATGTGATTTTGGTCTTAAATATTAATATTAATATTTTGTATTAATATTAATATTGAGTCAGATGATTCCTTCCGATATTTCGGGGCACCAGTCAGGATTCTCACCTTGACAATAAAGAACAATCATGAAAGATTGTTAACTGAATTAATAATTTATAAATTGGAGGAAGTTTATCATCTGACCAATCTGAAGGATTTAGTGAGATTCGGGCAAGCTTGTAGAGCCTCTGATTATCAACACAAGAATGACAGAGTTTGCAATAAAATGAATTTATTAACAAAAAGATATACAAGATTAAAATATCACACTCACTAAATACTACAAAGGAAAATGACTAAACTACTAAGGAAAAATGACTAAACTACTAAGAAAATTGAATCAATAATCAAACAGAAACTACAAACTACAACACAAATGGATGTTAACAAAACTGAATGCCAAGTAGATGAGCAATGGATTGGACGAAGCAATGAATGGGTAATTAGCAGTCTATGAGGGGGTCAATTGTGGTCTTTCTGGATGCTGGTATTAAAAATAAGTAAATTAGCATTTACTCTGAAATACAGATAACGTGTCTAATGTATCTATCTGTGTACGCTGACCCTAGAAAAACAGTCTCTACACATATAGCAATCTCATTTAGCAACAACCTAATGCCAAGGCTTTGGAAAAGGTTTGGGTAGCTTATATTATAAGTTTCACTTGGTCAGGTGACCTGGTCACTCAGAGAACTGTAGGTCAGATGGTGATCGGTCCGTAGGATCTTCTGTAGGTTGGAGGTACTTGGGTTATGCAGGTCAGGAGTCAAAGTCCTCTGCAGAAGCACTTTGGCTGCTTGATCCGTGCGGTGAAAGGTTTACTCGCAAGAGTCTCACCTTGGTTGTGCTGTTGTTCTTCCCTCGTCAGGTCAGAAACTCAGAACAAGGGTCTGTTCGCTTTGGGAAAACTTTTATTCCTTCTCGTTGGGGAGGGGATTACTAATCCCCACCTTTCCTGATGTGGTGATGTGATTGGGTCACAGCATTCCAGGTGTCCGTCCCTTAACACGCCCACCTTTCATCCTGTGAAACTTGTTGTATTGTTCCAAAATACACAGTTAAATAAGACAATGTCTTAAGGACCTTGGAAATGCTTTATTTCTTTTTTTTAACCTTTCTCAAAGTACTTGTGGCAGTGTTCTGAACTCATAGAGTCCAAACTTGATGTGAATTGGTTGAGGTATCACACTTCTGTCTCAGTGAGTGTAGTTGCATTGGCTTTTATTCCATGTGTGGTTTCCACTGTGTGTGCAAAGTTTCCTGGATGAGTACAAGGACATATAGGACATGTTCCTTACAGTATTCCTGTCCATTTTTGGTGATTTCAAGCCAGTATGTTTAGAAAATGTCTTTCTTTCTGAACATTTCTTTGTTCTTGCTGTGCTCTAGCCAGAACTGGTTTGGCATGGTCATTCGCACCTTGAACTCAGGCATGGAAGCCTGAGGTGAACAAAGGCAACTTGTGATGAGATTAGCCTATCGTCAATGGGCCGTTGATGTCATCTTTCCTGTCTCCCACCTTTGGAAGTCCTGATTACAATAGTCATTTACTTGTTGTTGAGGGTCCTATCACATTCTTTTGATTAATCAAAGTGGGACAAAAGAATGTCTGTTGTGAAGCTCTGGTGCCACCACATCTGTTGTTCACTACAATACCTCCTCTCGAGCTGATTAGAAATAAACTTTGTTTATTAAAAAAATTGTTGCTTGAATTCTGCATTCTCTTGAGATGCAGACATCCAAGAGGCAGACAATTAACTGTGTATACTAGTTTAATTAGTGACACTTAGCCTACATTTTAAAACCTTTATTTGAATATGGCAACATTTTTATTAAAAACATTTATTTGAATAGGGCAACATTTGTATTTTAAAACCTTTATTTTAATATGGAAACATGACACCTCATTCTACAATATTTCTATGATTAAATCACTGACTCCTCCCCATCAGCCAATCACTGTGTAATCTCCATAGCAACGAGGTCAACCCCGCCCTTACTCTTAGCTTAAGACTTCAGTCTATTCCTTAGTAAAAGTTTGTCTCAGCAGCTTTGTGAATAGGTTTTAAGAGAAAACTCTTAGCTAACAACTTTTACTGCTATTTAGGAGAACTCTTAGTGGTAAGATAAAATGTTTTGTGAATACGGCCCCTGGACTCTGAAGGAGAAATCTGGATCACAGTCACAGTCACAGGTGAGAGAAGATCAGAGGATGATCAGAAATGTTATTTTTTTAAACCATTTGGATAGTTGAAGTTTATTCATCAAGATCTGGGGCCGTATTCACAAAACTTTTTATCTCACCACTAAGAGTTCTCCTAAATAGCAGTAAAAGTTGTTAGCTAAGAGTTTCTCTTAAAACCTATTCACAAAGCTGCTGAGACAAACTTTTACTAAGGAATAGACTGAAGTCTTAAGCTAAGAGTAAGGGCGGGGCTGACCTCGTTGCTATGGAGATTACACAGTGATTGGCTGATGGGGAGGAGTCAGTGATGTCATAGAAACATTGTAGAATGAGGTGTCATGTTGCCCTATTCAATAAATATTTTTAATAAAAATGTTGCCATAGTCAAAATAAATGTTGCCATATTGTTGCCATAAAGGTTTTAAAATGTAGGCCAAGTGTCACTAATTAAAGTATATATACAGATACTAGTATATACAGTTATATATATATATATATATATATATATATATATATATATATATATATAATTTTTTTTACTCTATTGAATCATTTGTAAGTGTGAACTCATGAAAACCACTGGCACAGGTAATCAGACAATATTTATTTGTTAAAGATGTATTTTTGGCGTCTTATCATAGATTCAAATCTATAAATCAAATGTATTGCATTTATGAAGAAATGTTCAGCACCTAAGGCTCTATCCTCTATTCCCTCAATGGTGTTCAGTGTCTTTGAGTGGATCAGGGGCCGTATTCACAAAACATCTTAAGGCTAAAAGTAGCTCCTAACTTGCTGATTTAGGGGAACTCTTAAAAATAATGGGTGTGTCAGTCCTAATTTTAGGAGTCCTAAATTTTTGCTCTAAGAGTATTTCACAAAGCATTTTAGTGCTAAAACTAGCTCCTAAATCTGTGAAACGTTAGGAGTAGTCAAGAGGACTCCTAAGTCACTAAGACCAAATCACAAACAGTCCTAATCCACCTAAAGACACTGAACACCATTGAGGGAATAGCGATAGAGCCTTTGGTGCTGAACCTTTTCTTCATAAATGCAATACATTTTGATTTATAGATTTGAATCTACGATGAGACGCCAAAAAAAACTTTAACAAATAAATAAATATTGTCTGATTACCTGTGGCAATGGTTTTCATGAGTTCACACAAATATTATAATTTGTCGCTTGAATTCTGCATTCTTTTAAGATGCAGACATCCGGACAATTAACTGTATATACTACTTTAATTAGTGACACTTAGCCTACATTTTAAAACCTTTATGGCAACAATATGGCAACATTTTATTTTGACTATGGCAACATTTTTATTAAAAAATATTTATTTGAATAGGGCAACATGACACCTCATTCTACAATGTTTCTATGATCACTGACTCCTCCCCATCAGCCAATCACTGTGTAATCTCCATAGCAACGAGGTCAACCCCGCCCTTACTCTTAGCTTAAGACTTCAGTCTATTCCTTAGTAAAAGTTGGTCTCAGCAGCTTTGTGAATAGGTTTTAAGAGAAAACTCTTAGCTAAGAACTTTTACTGCTATTTAGGAGAACTCTTAGTGGTGAGATAAAATGTCTTGTGAATACGGCCCCTGGACTGTTTGTGATTTGGTCTTAGTGACTCAGGAGTCCTCTTGACTACTCCTAAGGTTTCACAGATGTAGGAACTAGTTTTAGCGCTAAAATGCTTTGTGAAATACTCTTAGAGCAAAAATTTAGGACTCCTAAAATTAGGAGCCCATTATTTTTAAGAGTTTCTCCTAAATCTGCAAGTTAGGAGCAACTTTTAGCCTAAAGATGTTTTGTGAATACGTACGGCCCCTGAACAGCAAATTGATGCTAAACTGTGTGACTGACCTTTCAATATCCTCTACAGAATCAAAGGAAAAACTGGACAACATGGATAATCACAAAACTGATGACACAAAACAACCTAGTAGTAAAACAGGAGTCATTGAGAGCTTTACAAAACCTTCAAGCAGTGAGTTAAAACAAGACAAAAACTTTAAAAAAAATTGTCTTCTCTCCCCAACTTGCTTCCTCCAGCTGTATGGCACTGGATTATGATTATTGGACCGAATGTGTTTGGGGCTCTGCTGGCTCTGGCTCTCACTTTATATCCTTTAATCGTCCGTTAATCACTCAGTCAAAACTGCCCAAACAAACTCTAATATTAAGAAGGCAAGGGTCAAGAGCCCAACTAAAACAAACACTCATCTCCACGATGGTGGCTTAAAAATTGTGATTTTTCTCCTTTGGTGATTCTGCGTGTTCGTCTATATCGGATGTCCAGAAGACGTCAAAAAAAGACGTCATAAAAACTTTCATTCTGGCCCCTCAGTGGACGTCTTTTCAACCTGAGACAAGACCTCAAAAAGACGTCTTCTGGATGTAATTTGCTCAGTGGGGATGATTCAAGAGCATAATTCCTACCTAGGGTCCCAGAAAATCTAGTAATGCCACTGGCTACGTATAAGTTACCTTCAGATCCAACAGATCTTCTCACAGATCTCCAACAGATGGAGCTGTGCAAAGTCCCTTTCCTGCTTCAAATCCTCCACCATCACCCCCATCCCAAAGAAACCCAAAATCACCAGACTTAATGACTACATGCCTGTTGCTTTGACATCTGTGGACATGAAGTCATTTCAGAGACTGGTGGTGGACATCACTGGACCCCCTGCAGTTTGCTTATTGGGCAAACAGGTCTCAAACAGGCTGGCTGCAGTTATGACAACCTGGAGCAAGTACAGATAATTAACCTATTAGCACAGGTGGAGAGCATTCAGTGAATCAACTCAACCAATGTCAAGAGGTATAAATTCAGCAGACCTCCTCCACCCCATCTCCTCACTTATAGTTCTATCTACTTTTACCACACCGGGGAAGTACTCTGGGTTCGGTCCAAAATTTCAGAGCTCGGAGCCCTCTCCCCGGGACAGCACGCCAAATACACATAACTTTACTCTATTTAATTATACACTAAAAAATGCTGGGTTAAAAACAACCCAAGTTGGGTTGAAAATGGACAAACCCAGCGATTGGGTTGTTTTGACCCAGCGGTTGGGTTAAATGTTTGCTGGGTAGTTTTATTTAACCCAAATATTGTTTAAAAATGACTGTATTTCTTGCTTAAAATGAACCCATAATATGTTGGAAATTAATATTTATTAATATGTTTAATAAACAAACATTTGAATAATACTTAAACAATAAACATTTATTAAATTGCTTATTAATAAATGCTCATCTTTTGATTATTATTGTTGTCTCTAGTAATTATGTGTCTGATTTTTAATTTCCAACCTATTTTGGGTTCATTTTAAGCCAGCCGTACAGTAATTTTTAAACAATATTTGGGTTAAATAAAACTACCCAGCAAACATTTAACCCAACCGCTGGGTCAAAACAACCCAATCGCTGGGTTTGTCCATTTTCAACCCAACTTGGGTTGTTTTTAACCCAGCATTTTTTAGAGTGTATGGATATGTGAACTTGTGAAACGTCTATAACGGGTTCAGGCAATCTACCTTTTGCTGAGCAAAAACATGTGCAATAAACTACACTATTTATACATATATTTCTTTAACACTCCATGGGCCAGATTTACAAAACAGTGAAGTAGCGTGAGAGCACAATCCATAAAAACACTGATGTCCATGCCTTTTCAATGCAATTCTGTTAAATCTGGCCCCAAGCTTCCTATTGTTACATTATGTTCTGTTTCATTGTGTTTTTCTGTGATAGTTTCTCTGTGTTGTTAGTCATTTCCTTCACCTGTGCTTTAATTATCTCATCAGTTTCCTTTGATTGTTGATATGTTTTTATGTCGTTTTGTTCTCCAGTGTTTAGATTTGATAATTAAATACCGTTAACTTAGACTATTCCTGTCGTGCACTTCATTCAACACACACGTTCTGTGGCACTTTTTTTACATTTCTTTGCATTTGTAAGCATGCTTGGAAATAAAGCTCTTTCTCAACTTAATTCTAATTCTAAAGCACCTTTAAAAAACACAACGTGGGAGTAAGAAAATAAGCAAATACATACCACCAAAAATACAATTTACAACACATTATTAAAGCTAAGCTTTTAACACCCTCTGAAATGACCCCTAGATGTTTTAAGGACAACAGGAGGTCATTCCAGAGTCTAGGAAGTGTCATGCAAAAAGCAACACATCTCTGCAATATATATATATATATTATATATATATATATATATTTTTTTTATTTTTTTTTTTTTTTTTTTAAATTACATATGAAGATTTGGAGTGACCAGGATTCTGTCTGTTGGCCTTAAGGATCTGGACTAGTAACTGAAAGATTATCAATTATAACTCATCAGGAATAACAGTGGGCATGGATATCTGTGCCAAACTGTGAAAGCCAGACAATGTCCATAAGTAAGATGGGGTAAGATGCCCCAGAGCAAGATTAACCCCTTCCTTTATTTTCCTCTTGGTTAGTTCACCCCAAAATCATTTTATTTCGTTTCATTAATCACCCTCATGCCATCCCAAACCTGTAAGACTTCCATTAATCTTCAGAACACAAATGAAGATATTTTTGATGAAAGGGCAGGAAAATGCACTGAATTTGTGCTTTGTATAAAGATGATGTTCAATATTAATAGTAATTATATGAATTAATAACATTCAGAAATGCAAGAAATATTCATTTAATCTTCAGAATTTAGTTAATGTGTGTTAGTTGGAGTAATGTGTTTGTTTGTAACTGATACCAGTTACTCTGAAACTAGTTGATGAAATGGAGAGAATAAAGTTTTATTTCTTTCAAAATATAATCATTAAAAATATATTGATTAAATATTGTAATGAAATTATCATTAACTTAAAAGGTGGTATAAAAGGCAGAACCCCCAAATTATCGTTATCAGTATCTGCAAATATCACTAATCTGCTAGAAGAATATCAATAATCTCCTTTTTAAATTAAGAAATGTAGTATCAGTGCATCTCTGATTTATTTATTTCATAAGAACATGCATGTGGAAAATAGAAAACATGTCAGTAACTTCAGATTAGCAAAATTAACCAAAAATGGCAAGAAATGTGGGATTATACTATATTATACTTTATACTATATCCAAAAGAGTATTAAAGTAAATAAGGTAGGAGGTAGAGATAGAAAAGAGGAAACAGTACTAACAAGACTAAGGCTGGGACACTGTGCTCTGAATAAAACATTAAGAATGGTGGGGAAACATCAGACAGGCATGTGTGAGGAATGTCAGGAAGAGGAATCGGTGGAACATGTAATTCTACATTGTAGGAAATATCAGAGGGAGAGGGTGATAATGGATTATTACAGACTTAAAGAACAAGGGGTGCAGAAACTCACTTTAAAAACAGTACTAAGTATGAATGACAGAGCACAGGTGAGAGAATTGTTGGGTTTTTTAAAGGATACTGGGCTTTATTATAGGATATAAAGGGTGTTTTTTTTTCTCCTCTCCCTGGATATTATAGATTATACTACTGTAAACTTACTGACTGATCCACACTCCGGAACAGAAGGTGGCGGTAATGCACCATTAAACTGGATGCCAACCGCCGTTAAAAAAGAAGAAGAAGAAGAAGAGCAGATTCTGCTCTCTTTTGGAGCCTGTCCCTCATGCTGTCCCTAGCAGCCAGTCGATGAATCGCAGTTTAAGTCACTTCCGTATTGGCTTCACGAGAGACTGGAAGAGGTTGATGGTTATCAACCATAGACTGCAAAAAAAGATGGACGACGCGACGCCGCTTCCTTCCATTGTATTGAACTGAAGCCAAAATGGGCTGATGAATGGGCGCTGACACGTTACGCAATACGTCAAAAAAAAAAAAAAGTTTGGAGCCTGGGCATGCGCAGAAGGAATCGTCAGTGGAGCCGGAGGTGGAGTCGCGATATCAAACTTCCGCCCAGACGACTGTGTCATCATTCATGTATTTTAAATAGACTATAAAAATTATACACAATTTAAAAGTCTACCTATAAAATAATAGGCTATTCTGTTTCTAGAGCAATAATATTTTTGAAATAGCAAATTCAGTAGATAAACTCAATATAATATGCCACTAGAAACAACTCTAAATCGTCAGAAACGGTCCTGCCATTTTAAATCAAGTTCAACTAACGTTACAGGAGATCGATTGCTGTAATTAGAGTAAGCAATCATTAGTTTTGTCCTGCTAATTATACCCATACCTAATATAATTATACCTAATTTATACCCATAAAAATATAAGTAACTGCCAGATAACGATCACCTGCTTTTCCTGACATGGTTAACATTAGGTGTGTCTTAACTAATAACATTATTAATTAGCTTATAACGCCCACATTTGATGTTACAGAAAAAAAGTTCAGTGATCCGTCAGATCCTGTAGGTCGGTAGTACAGTTAACTGCTGAACAACTCATTTTGTTGGTGTTAAATAACACAGAAATCGAAAATTAACAGTTAGTTAATACATCTTCAATCTCCCCTCGAAGCTCCGACAGTCCTCAGACAAGCTGTCAATCAACTGCGAATCATGACGACACGCCCCGTTTTTATAGCATCAAATGCTAGCTAAAATCTAAATCATCACAAAAACGAACAATTGAATATATATCAGTGTGATAACAACTACCTTAAATGACCAAAACCATCTTTCAGAAAGTTTTATTTGAAGCAGAATTTATTTTTAAGTTTTCACTGAAGTCTCATTCGACTGCATTGAGAGGGCGGGGTTTATGACCTGTACTGCATCCAGCCTCCAGGGGGCGATGAAAGAGCCCGTGGCTTCACTTTTCAGAACGTATGAGACACACCCGTTATCAACAGTCAAGCTTTCCGTGGTGTACGGTTACAGGAAGAAGGTGGTGTCTGTGTTTAGAATTTTTTCTCACTTTATTGGTTTACATGCTTTCAGTTTTGTTTTGTTTTTTTCACAATTTGCTTTACACTCCACAATCGTTAAACGCAACAATTTATTACATTTTGACGCCAGACACACGCAGAACGTTTATAATGTGAGTTTTCATGTTTTAAATATAATTCCAGCTTGTTTATACCAAAAGTTGTGTTTCTCTTTGTGGAAAAACTAAACCTGCTAGTAGTGATAAGGGAAATGTGTTTTTTTATGATGACGTTTTTTTTTATTTATTAGCGGTATATTATAATTCTTATATTGTTTCTAAAGCCTGTTGGTGTTACTCAGGAATCATTTATAAAAAACCAAAGATTCAGATTATAGTTTGATGTTTCTTACACGTGTTAAATATTGAACGATAATGATCCTAATTGAAAGTTGAATGTTTAGTAATATTTTATCATTTAGGTAAGTGTTTTATCAATCTATAAATGTGTTTGATTATTAGCCTCTATCTGTCACATAAACCTGTTCTTCTGGTTTCTCAACAGGTTTTTGAATCTTCTTCTGCTGCTGTTTTGCTGTATCAGTTACAGTGGTCAGTATAATAGTTTATAAATTGACACATCATGACTACTTATTTATGCAGTTTATTTATTAATAAACTTAGTTCAGGACACATCTGATAACAGCTAAAATGTTAAAATGTGGCACAGCTAATATTGTTGGTTCCTTATTACCTACAATTATATTTTAATATATTTTAATTTATTTCACTAAAATTAGAATATTTATTGTTGACACTGCGGAGAATAGAGAGAAACAACACATGTTTTTTTCAGTATTGATACTTTGTATTGAATGAATATTATGTCTGTATTTGCAGGAACTACCACTATATCTGTGACCGGAATAAAGGGAGGCAGCGTCACTCTGTCATGTGACTTTGAGGACACAGAGATTTCTATTACTGTTTTAAGCAGTTGGTCAAAAAACATCCTTGTTTGTCAGAATGAAAAATGTAAGAGTGAAAATGGCAGACTATTTAAAGAAGGATCATGTGACATCATCATCAAGGATCTGATCTTCAGTGATGCTGGAAAATACACACTGAGAGTCTATAACAATAATGGTCAGCGAGAAATCCTGGAGTATCATCTTCATATTCATGGTAAAGTAAAATGTGCTTCTGGATTTCCTGGTAATGTTAACAATGTAATAACGTTACTATTGTGTGCTTGCTGGGCTTTTCATCAGCAAAAACAATAAATGTTACAATTACCAATATTTAAATTAGATGATTTCAGTAAAGGCTTTTCACTGGCTGATTTTTAAATGATTACATTTGGTCCCTTTAATCCTTAATATGTGCTTATTGCATTGACTGACACCATGACACATTATTAATATTATAATGACTGATGATGAATGTCTTTCTGTTTCTCCTCAGGTGAGATTTCTGTGAAAACAGGAGAGCAGCTGAAGATGGATGTTCTGTTGATCAATGCTGATAAAGTGGAGAAAACTCCAGTGGAGAGTGGACAGAGGTGTGGACGAGAGGTCACGGGGTCAGCAGTGATCGACTGACCGACAGAGATGGAAATCTGACCATTAGTAATTTTACAGTCTCTGACACTGGAACATACAGAGTTCTGGACTCTGAAGGAGAAATCTTGATCACAGTCACAGTCACAGGTGAGAGAAGATCCACTGAGCAAATTACATCCAGAAGACGTCTTTTTGAGGTCTTGTCTCAGGTTGAAAAGACGTCCACTGAGGGGCCAGAATGAAAGTTTTTATGACGTCTTTTTTTGGACGTCTTCTGGACATCCGATATAGACGAACACGCAGAATCACCAAAGGAGAAAAATCACAATTTTTAAGCCACCATCGTGGAGATGAGTGTTTGTTTTAGATGGGCTCTTGACCCTTGCCTTCTTAATATTAGAGTTTGTTTGGGCAGTTAACTGAGTCATAACAGCCAGACAAGTAAAGAAAGTGATCAGGTGTTTGATCTGAATCACTGAACTCATTTAGAGCCCAATCTCTGAGTTAGATTTACATTATTGATTACAGCAGAACTGTGATTCTACAGCACAAGATCAGCTTTATCAATATAATATAAAGAATTTCACATAATAAAAAAATATTCTCTTAGGCACACACAGACATCAAGAATCATCCTGTGAATCTCACTGACGGTGACAAGCAACATATTCTGATCAACAGATCAACTCTGAACATTAGAAAACAAGCTACTGAAAAGTCACAAACAGAACAAAATAAAATATGAGAATAAAGGAAATTACTAAGACAATTCAGCTCATAATTTATTCATGCAGCAATGCATGATGGGAGCCATGGATGAATTTTGATTGGTGGCTCCCAGAATGCACTGCAACATGCTTTTTGATGGTCACCACTGTTGAGATACACAGGATGATTCTTGATGTCTGTGTGTGCCTTTTTTTTTTTGTTCAACACACCTTTTCTGAAATCATGTGACTTGTATTGTCAAAGCTGATCTTATGCTGTAGAATCACAGTCCTGCTGTAATCAATAATGTAAATCTAACTCAGTGATTAGGCTCTAAATGAGTTCAGTGATTCAGGTCAAATAATGATCATGTGAAAACATAACCAAACCTGATCATTTCTCTTTACTTGTCTGGCTGTTATAACAGTTAAAACTGCCCAACAAATTCTAATATTAATAAGGCAAGGGTCAAGAGCCCAACTAAAGCAAACACTCATCTCCACGATGGTGACTTAAAAATTGTGATTTTTCTCCTTTGGTGATTCTGCGTGTTCGTCTATATCGGATGTCCAGGGCCCGGTTTTCCAAAAGTAATCCACTAGGATTTTGGATAATGGATTGGATCAAATCTTGAAAATGTGTTTTTCAAAAGAAAAAACGGATTACATAATCGGATTATCACGTAATCCAATCTTGGTTTTGATCCGGATCAAACCTTTAGTTTGGGTTTTTCAGAACTTTTTTGTAGGATTTGGATCACTTTGATCCAAAAAAACCGGATTATCCTGATCCCAACAGGGGGTAGGATTTCAAAGTGGATTCCAGGAGGAAAATGTAGTAAAACTTTAAAACTAGTCAAAAAATACAACATTTTTATCATGTAATATACATACACATTTTTATCTTGCTCTTGATTAGTTTAACTGTTAAAGTAATAAATTAAATGCAGACATTAGGCTACATATTTAGCCTTTCGGTAACCTACTCTAAAGTAAAAAGAAATTTTGGTGCCATAAAACAATCCCTAAACAGCTGTAAATATCCAACAAAAATATATTTAATTCAAAACCCATATTCTTTCTATCAACATGTCCCTTTAGGGCATCCGTAGAGCACTGGAAATCCAGATTTGGTGATCCTGAAAAGTTCCTATCCGGATCAGGGGCGCGTTTCCCGAAGCGAACTATGGTCGCAAGTTCCGTCGTTACCATTAGAGTTCAATGGGACTTACGACCATGGTTCACCAACGATGCTTTCGGGAAACGCACCCCAGATTGATCCAATCCGATGTTGCTTTAAAAAACTGGCTCCAAAAGTAAGCTGGATTACGTGATCACGGATCGCAAAAAAAGGATTACTAAATCCGGATCAATTTTATCCGGATTAAACCTTTTGAAAAACCGGGCCCAGAAGACGTCAAAAAAAGACGTCATAAAAACTTTCATTCTGGCCCCTCAGTGGACGTCTTTTCAACCTGAGACAAGACCTGAAAAAGACGTCTTCTGGACGTAATTTGCTCAGTGGGGATGATCAGAAATATTTGAGCTTATTTTTAATCCAGATTTGAACAGAAAGTTGATGATAAACTCTGTGACTAACCTCTACAGAATCTAAAACCGAGTCAAATGAAAAACTGGGCACAGATGAAGACAAACCTAATAAACAACACAGTAAGTAGAACAGGAGTCATTGAGAGCTTCACAAAACCTTTAAGCTGTGAGTTAAAAAAAAAATAAGTCTCTTCCCTCCTTCCTGCTGTAGGTCCTTGGAGTACTGTGCTGCTTGGGATTGGAGCTCTGGTGGCTGTGTCTCTGATTATATTTTTCATCATCAGGAAATGCAAACATAAAATAATATATTACAAGAAAAGTTCTCAGGGGCCCTCACAATATGATGGGCCAAGAGGTGAAGAGGTGTAAAGTCCAGGTTCAGAAAGTAAAAGTCCTCCTTAGTATTTTGTTCCCATCACCTGGATATGCTAATTACCACAGTTTTTCAGCCAGGAGTTAAAACTAATCAGTGGGCTGATTTGCATCTTAATTGCATCTTATAGATTATAGTTTCAGTAAAACATTTGCAATTGGCTTGTAAAAGCTGTTTTTATGTGTTTGGCATGAGTTTTTGTTGCAATTACACTGTTTTGACCAGCAGGGGTCATCAGCGTGTGGTGTTTCGAACGCTCCGAAACAGTGAATCATTTTACAAAGCAACTGGTTTCTCCCATCACTACCTTCAGTTCTGCAGAAATGTTTCTTTACCCTTCTCCAGATCTGTAATCCTGAGGTCTACAGACAATTCCTTGGACTTCATGTCTTGGTTTGTGCTCTGATACGCACTGTTAACTGTGGGAGCTTATTTAGACAGGTGTGTGCCTTTCCAAATCATGTCCAATCAACTGAATCTACCACAGGTGGACTAAATTTTGAGTGATTTGCAAAGATTTCAAACAAACTTCTTTCATGTTTGTCATTATGGGGTATTGTTTGTATAATTTTGAGGTAAATATTGAATTTAATCCATTTTGGAATAAAGCTGTAACATAACAAAATGCTGAAAAAGTGAAGTGTGAACACTTTCCGGATGCACTGTACAATAGTTCTCTATTGCATTAATCATTTGCTTAAAAAGAGCCAACAGCAGCTAAAGGACAGGCGAGGACAACTCTCTAGCTGTGTCCCAATTCAGGGGCCGCGCACTTCGAAGTGCGTGAAAGGGGTGGGGTTTTGGAGTGAAGGGGTGGGGTTTTGGAGTGGAGGGTTGCCAGGTCTGCGCAACAAAACCATCCCAAAAGTAGTGTAATCACAGCACAAGTGTAAAAGTATCCCAATCCCTGACGTGGCAACAGTGAGCCAAGCGTCATTACATGGCTAGCGGCTGTGTGACAGACAGCTGACAGTTGATGTTTGTGTGTGCATTTTAAAGTTTTATGACTTTCTATTGGGTTTTGACACGTTCACTGCCGACGACGACAGGACACTGGACCAAAATATGTATGGTTAAACTATGTAATGTTAGTTTTAAATCTTTAGCAAGCTAACCTTGTTTGTTTTTTTATGTTATATGAAATGTTAATTTGGAAAATATATACATTAATATTTGTACATTTACTGTATTTAAGTCTGAATTTAAAGTACAGTAGTTTAGGATTTTATTCAACTGCACTCCATCTCAGAGAGAGATATTGCATTTATGAACTGACTTGGACATCCCTGCTGAAAAAAACAATAGAAACCATTACAGAAATCCTAATGGTTTCCACTACAAAACCATTACAAACCATCAGTCATTAACCATTAAAACCATTACAAAATGGTTTCCATTACGTAGTGTGTTTTGGGCACATTCCATTAGGATTTATGGTTGTATTGGTTTCCATTACCAGATTTGTTTGGTCTTTATTGACATATTAATGGTTCCCATTACAGGTTTATATTGGTTCTAATGGTCCATATAAATTTGTATTGGTCTTTATTTGTACATATTTAATGGTTCCCATTACAGGTTTTATATTGGTTCTAATGGTTCCATTATAAATTTGTATTGGTCTTTATTTGTACATATTTAATGGTTCCCATTACAGGTTTTATATTGGTTCTAATGGTTCCATTATAAATTTGTATTGGTCTTTATTTGCACATATTTAATGGTTCCCATTACAGGCTTTGTATTGGTTCTGATTTGTATGTTTAACTGGTAGCTGTTAATTAGGCCATTGATTAATTAAATAATTTAAATTGTTACTACAATTATACACTGGTTTTGTCCTTGTGGCTTAAAAAAACGCTCAAGAATATATAATTTTAATTGATATAAACTCCAACTGTTCAATAGCTAACTGTTCAGGTTGTGTTTTGCAAAGAATTAAGAACATGCAACTGAAATCAAAATTATATTTGGATCAAGACCATCTTTTTTACTAAACCCAGCTGGAAATAAACATCTGACAAAAATTATTAACATGATCTTTTATTACTTAATGTGTAATAGAAATACAAGAACTATGAACTGTGTTTGTGGCTTCGCTGTATCCACTGTGGCTGGCTTAGACCTGCAAAAAGAAGGAGAATTCATTAGGACAATGTACCTCTTAAACCACATTCCCAGTACATGATATTATCCATACATTATATATTTATATGGGACTCTCAAAGAAGTTGCAAGAACATAGTTGTTGACAAAAATGATTTCATTCAAGATATTTGGGTGTACTTTAAGCAGATTCACGATCTTGAATTTTATCCATTAGTCATGTCAGGTTCATAGCATGACAGTCATCTGTTATTTAACCTTCTCCAGGTGTAGGTTAGTGATGTGCGGGTCGTCTCATAACCCACGGACCCCGCGGGTCAGGTTGGGGCGGGATAAGAAATTGTCACTTTTTTACGGGGCATTTCATTAAAAACAAAATTAAAAACAAATCCATATATGTTGCGTGCAATTCCCTATAGCCTATATTAAATATTTGGGAATATCTATTTTCAGATTTTTTTAGGGTCTTTGATACGGTTACAATATGAAGGCTGTAGCAACGTAACCATTTTGGAAACGAAGCGTAAATGTGAACATCAAAGATTTCTTATGCTGTTGCGCCCTCTATAGGAACAGTGACTAGTCGACGTCAAGCTTGAAGTCCCTGCAAAGCCATATTAGTCTGTGTTCTGAGTATGTCACACCACAGTAAAATCTGTTATTAACCACCCAGCCAAATTTGAATGATTAAAAAAAAAACGCCAAGTAAATTAAATAAATTATCAAAATCTTGAAAAAATGCTCTCAAACGCTGGGGGCGTGTCTGCTGTCAGCGCTGAAACCACACCCACTTATCTGTCTAATCAGTCAAACTCACTGATGCATATAAACAAAAGAATCACGTTAGAGGATTGCAAAATTTAGTAGAGTTACTGTGGACTGCCTACTAATTAAGCACACAAGGCAACATACACACATTGGTGGGCACGTACTACAGACTGTCAGACGGCGCCGCGAGACAGGAGGATGAAGGCCAGGATGGGAGAGATTATGTCCGGCCCCATATCATCAGTTGTTGGAGGGACGGGAGGATGAAGGCCTAGGCTGTAGCGTAACAAGCCTGCTGTAGCGTAAGGGGCGGTGCCATGCTCGGTTACTCTAGTGCGTTAGACAGTTATATAGTGTTAGGGGAGGGGCCATGCTCGGGGGTTCCAGTGTGTCATCGAGCCCCCATTTTAGCTCCGCCCAAAAAATCCTGAGCACAGAATTGGTGAAAAATTGTTTAACACTCTAACTTCACAATTCAGTAGTACATAGTTCAGTCTTTGTAATGTTTTTGCATCAATACATTTGTCACATTTATAATGTGTTTAGAAACAATTCTCAGAATTGACTTTACAGGGACTTTCAAGTGTCACAGCAAAGCATTAAAGTTGACTAGTCAGTTCAACCCCTAGTGCATAGTTAATAAGTGTGATGACATCATCCATAGCAACGAGGTCAACTCCACCTTAAGATTTCTCAAGATTAGTTCACTTTTAAATAAACTTTTCCTGATAATTTACTCACCCCATGTCATCCAAAATGTTCATATCTTTCGTCAGTCGAAAAGAAATGAAGGTTTTTGATGAAAACATTCCAGGATTTTTCTCCTTATAGTGGACTTGAATGGGCACCAAACAGTGGAAGGTCAAAATTTCAGTGCAGCTTCAAATTGTTCTACATGATCCCAGATGAGAAATAAGAGTCTTATATATATGTTTTAACCTTAAATGCTCATCTTGAACTAGCTCTCTTCTTCTCCTCTATTTGAATTCCAGCAGTGTAGATGCTGCTAAGTGTATTACTGCCCTCCACAGGTCAAAGTTTGAACTAATTGTTACATACTTGCACTAGCATATTGTATATGACAATTTAGTTCAAACTTTGACCTGTGGAGGGCAGTGTTATCAGCGTCTACACTGCTGGAATTCAAATAGAGAAGAAGAAGAGAGCTACAGTGGGTTCCAAACGGGATATATCACCCTCCGAAGGGCACTTCGGAGTGAAAACAATCATGGCTCTTCAAAACTGGCCACTTCAAGGGCCCTTCGGAATGAAGGATTTTGAAGGGTAGAACTGATGGACACCTCGGGCCCCCATGATCCTTTGCACAGGAAAGTTGTTTGACGTCACAGAATGGGTACAGGAGGTTAGGAGTTCGATTTTACCTATAAATATTTTTCTATACTACAGTAATATTTATACAAGTTAGATTCGATACATTATTATGGTCAAAACAACATTGTACTTCAACAAAAATACCTTACAGCTACCTTTATCAGTCCATTCAAATGTTTCAAATACATAGACACAATATACTGTACAATGGTGTAATAAACCTAAATAAATCCTCCTTGATTGTCTCGTTAAGATGACGCAGAAGTGCGTTCCAAAAAAAGAGTTTTTTTTTTTTTTTTACCCCTACACCCTTCATCCCTTCGAAGCTCTCTCTGGAGTGGAAACCATCTGAAAGGAATTAGGGCATAGGGATGAGCCCTTCTGAATGGAACGCAGGGCTACTTCAAAATGAGCATTTATGGTTAAAATGTATAAATTATTATTTTTTTTTTTTAGAAAATGAGTGATGGTTTCTCTAGATAAGACCCTTATTTCTCATCTGGGATGACAATTTGAAGCTGCAGTGAAACTAATTTTGACCTTCAACTGTTTGGTGTCCATCGAAGTCTAGTATATGGAAAAAAATCCTGGAATGTTTTCATCAAAAACTTTAATTTCTTTTCGACTGGAGTATGAAAGACATGGACATCTTGGATGACATGGGGGTAAGTAGGTCCGTGTAACGCTTTGCAGTTCTTTGTTCAATTTGCACCATCAAATTGAACCAAATGAAAAGTTGGCTTCAAACTTTCATTTTTTCATTTTTTAGAATATTTCACAAACGGATAATTGTAACTCAGTTCAATTTTCGATTCTACAAGGGTTGTTGCGTCCGAATCTGATTTTTGAACAAACATAAAATATCTCACTCTGATTTTCCATTTATATAATTAGCACTCGCGGGTGGATCGTACCACCAGTGCCGCCGGGGGTGGAGCGTGTGTTGATGTATTCTCCCAGAGCGCTGTACAGTTATGGACAGATCTGGCCAAGCAATAATTTAGCGCCTGCTCTACACTATATGTACAGTATATTGAGCGGTTCATAGAGTTTACTTTGGACTTCAGTAGCATATAAAGAATACGGTCAGTGCTTAACTCAGTAAAGTTGGCAATATATTTTCACGTAATAATGACTTATTTTCTCATAATAATGTGAAACTTTCTCGTAATAATGACTTAACACCGCATAATAATGATGAAGTCTCTCATAATAACGAGAAACTTCTACACATGAGCAAAGCAGCGGAGCAGAAGGGCGTGACGCGCTATAGCGACATACTGGTGGTACGATCCACCCGCAAGCACTAATTATATAAATGGAAAATCAGAGTAATGAGATATTTTATGTTTGTTCAAAAATCAGATTTGGACGCAACAACCAAAACTTGTAGAATCAAAAATTAAACTGAGTTACTATTACCCGTTTGGGAAGTATTCTAAAAAAAAATGAAAAAATGAAAGTTTGAAGCCAACTTTTCATTTGGTTCAATTTGATGGTGCAAATTGAACAAAGAACTGCAAAGCGTTACACAGACCATGAGTAAATTATCAGGAAAAGTTTATTTAAAAGTGGACTAATCCTTTAAGTGAAAACTCTTACCTAAGAATTTTTACTGCTATTTAGGAGAACTTTTAGTTGTAAGATAAAACATTTTGCGAATACGCCCCCAGGTATATTGGACCAGGTTTGGTGTTAAAGTCTGCAGGACAGTGGTTCTCGAGGGCCAGAGCTGAGATCACCTACAATATGTTCTGAACATGACTTTCAGAGATCCAGATTGACAGCTAGATCGATCACTTACAACAGTGGTGTCCAGTCCTGGTCATGGAGGACCAACGTCCTGCAGTATGTAGCTCCAACTTTCTCACACACCTGCCTGTAGTTTCTGGTGATCCTGAAGACCTTCATCAACTGGGTCAGGTCTGCTTAATGGCTGGAGCCATAGTTAATTCTGCAAACAGGTCTAGATGGCAATAAATACTGAAAAGAGAGAGGGCAGACAACATTTAATGGTATAAAGCCAGTTTAAAACTTTTATTCATGAATATGTATAATAACATCTGAGAACGTACATATGACACCACTGTACACTCTCAGAAAAAAAAGTACAAAATTGTACCTTTAGGGGTACAATGGTACAAAGGTACAAATTTGTACCCTTGTGTTTTGTACCTTAAGAGATCAGTTTTGTACCTTGGGGAACATTTTGGTACTCTCTCAGAAAATGAAGTACATAATGTACCTTTAGGGGTACAATAGCTTTGGGGCTGTACCTCAAAGGTACAAATTTGTACCTTGTGATTGTACCTAAGAGACAGTTTTGTACCTTAAGAGACCAGTTTTGTACCTTTGGTGACAATTTTGTACTCTCTCAGAAATGAAGTACATAATTGTACCTTTAGGGTACAATAGCTTGTCACTGGGGCTGTACCTTCAAAGGTACAAATTTGTACCCTTGTGATTTTGTACCTTAAGAGACCAGTTTTGTTACCTTAAGAGATCAGTTTTGTACCTTAAGAGATCAGTTTTGTACCTTAAGAGAACATTTTTTGTACCTTAAGAGATCAGTTTTGTACCTTAAGAGAACCAGTTTTGTACTTAAGAGATAGTTTTGTACCTTTGGGACAATTTTGTACTCTCTCAGAATAATAAAGTACGAATTGTACCTTTAGGGGTACAATGGCTTGTCACTGGGGCTGTACCTTCAAAGGTACAAATTTGTACCCTTGTGATTTGTACCTTAAGAGACCAGTTTTGTACCTTAAGAGATCAGTTTTGTACCTTAAGAGATCAGTTTTGTACCTTAACAGAACAGTTTTGTACCT
Source organism: Culter alburnus (assembly GCA_028476615.1). NCBI lineage: Eukaryota > Metazoa > Chordata > Actinopteri > Cypriniformes > Xenocyprididae > Culter > Culter alburnus. Next base: position 46,902 of record JAOTNS010000401.1, read on the forward strand.
TAAGAGATCAGTTTTGTACCTTAAGAGATCAGTTTTGTACCTTTGGAGACAATTTTGTACTCTCCTCAGAATATAAAGTACAAAATTGTACCTTTAGGGTACAATGGCTTGTCACTGGGGCTGTACCTTCAAGGTACAAATTTGTACCCTTGTGATTTGTACCTTAAGAGACCAGTTTTTGTACCTTAAGAGATCAGTTTTGTACCTTAAGAGATCAGTTTTGTACCTTAACAGAACAGTTTTGTACCTTAAGAGATCAGTTTTGTACCTTAAGAGACCAGTTTTGTACCTTAAGAGATCAGTTTTGTACCTTTGGAGACAATTTTGTACTCTCTCAGAATATAAAGTACAATTGTACCTTTAGGGGTACAATGGTTGTCACTGGGGCTGTACCCTCAAGGTACAATTTGTACCCTTGTGATTTGTACCTTAACCAGTTTTGTTTAAGAGATCATTTAAGTCAGTTTTACCTTAACAGAACAGTTTTGTACTTAAGAGATCATTTTTGTACCTTAAGAGACCAGTTTTGTACCTTAAGAGATCTAAGGTTCTCATCTGCATATCCATTCTCTTGTGACATTTACATGCATATCTGTTGGAAGTTTTTGGAAGTGAACAATTAGAAAAATATTATATATTTGTTACACTTATTTCAAAAAGAAATACCGCATGATGCATTTCTTCACATTGTAGGAGCTACACAACGGCTTGACAAATGGCACAATTAGATCAAACAGTTTTTGCATAAAAATCCAAAATTTTCCCCAAAGCTGAAGATGAAACTTAATGGAAGGATTTCTTTTTTTTGATGAACAACAGGTAAACCAATTTTGTAATAAACAAACATGTAACTTTTGTAGAAAAACTATAAACAATTATTTCCTAGCATTTTGAGCTACACTTAATATATAACCAATATACTGAATGCAATGCCTATTGCAACAGACAGAGGGGATCATTGATAGAATTAAAAGAGTCACACAGATTGACATGACAGAATTAAGTAATACATCCTACATTTTGGAAGTACTTACTCCTGAGGTAAATTTTTGGATAATTTTGTTTGCTTAAAAATGCATGGGTGATGCATATAGAACAATCAAATTAAATGCATTGTAAATGGTTGTCCTCTCTTGGTCTTTCAAAGGTAACCCTATTAATCCTAAAAAAGACAGAGGGCTTCCACAGGTTCCAGGCAGAAACGGCTTTGCAAACAAAGGGACATTTGGGGTAAGTGTGTTAAAATGGCATTTTTAAATTCCCTTTTCCCGATTTTAATATTCAGTCTAGCCTTAAACCCTTAAATAATTATACTCAATTTTACAGAGCATCCACAGATTCTGATCCTGAATGGTTTTGATGACAAAGGGATGCCTCCTGTTGCTGCACCACACATTGTGCTACTGTCTGGACTTTTCTCTGTGCCCCCTTCCCTGTTATCTTTATCAAATTTGTTGAATAATACAGTCTAAAAAGTCACTTTGCAGAACTAATATAGTTACTTATTTTGTACAGCATAACCTTTTGAGTTTACCTTAATGCCACAATGTGTAGCCCATTTTTTACAATCATATATTTTTTTTTACATTTTTTTCTCTTAAGGTGTCTGAGCCCATATTACAATAAATAAATAAAAATAAAAACTAATGCTGTTTCAGTGTTGTTGAATGACACAAACATTTAAAGAAATGTTTTATAAAGACTGTAAAAATCTTATTAACCTACTAAACTAGTACTTAAAAAGATCCTTAAACAATATTTCACAGACCACAATGTGATTTTACCTGTTCAATTTACTCACCTTGGCTGTGACATGTTTTGTTCTGTGCTCTCCTGCATCAGTCCTGGGTGTCTGTAAACAGTGAGAGATCTTGAGGCAGGCGCGACGCTAGTAGGAGCTAAGAGACACGCTCCATTATGGGCAATAAGAGCGAATAAAATATAAGATGACAAATTGTGCAGTCCTGCTCTTATTTATGTATCCGTTTGCTCTCATGTGTCAATCAGAGTGTCTGGTACCTGTAAACAGTGAGAGATCTTGAGGCAGGCGCGACGCGAGTAGGAGCCACGAGACGCGCTCTATTATGGGCAATAAGAGCGAATAAAATATTAAGTTAAGATGATAAATAGGTACATAAGAGCAGGATTGCATTGTTTGCACGCATTCATCAATCGGCATATATCATATATGCATCATATATCCGTGGCAGGTCCCGAGGCAGGCGCGCATAACCGTGGCAGGTCCCGAGGCAGGCGCGCATAGCCGTGGCAGGTCTCGAGGCAGGCGCGCATAGCCGTGGCAGGTCTCGAGGCAGGCGCCATAGCCAGGTCTCGAGGCAGGCGCGATAACCCTGGCGCAGGGGCGGGTCTACGTGGTGGCCAGGGGGGCACCGGCCCCCCCTGAAATTCGATTGGCCACCCCAGGTGCCCCCCCTATGATTTTGTTAGACGGTCTGCCAGTCACCTCCGAATAGAATCCAGCTGTTTTAAGGCCAATTCACACCACCTCGACAACGGCCAACAAACTCGTCTGTTGGAGTTTGTTGGATCGGTGTGATACCCCTGTTGGCGTTGGTCGGAGTTGGTTTTCACCCGACTGAACATGTTTAATCGGTGTTTGTCGGGTCGGGGAATGTCTGCGCGGTGTGAACAGTTTTCCAACAGACTGCAACAAACTCTGACGTAAATCTGACCTGTTCACGAACCGTTGCCATGACGATGATGCAAGTCCCCTGCAAAGACAGCTGTTTGATCGCGCCCGCGCCTCACGCACACACAACAAAGTACTGGAAACGTGACATTGCAGCTTCCCTGCTGGAAAAACCAGCATAGACCAGCATAATTCCCATGCTGGTCTATGCTGGTATGTGCTGGTCCATGCTGGTCCATGCTGGTTTGGTGCTGGTTTAGCTGGTGGACCAGCAAGACAATGCTGGTCTACCAGCATGGTCTTGCTGGTGATGCTGGTCTCATGGTCTTGCTGGTGATGCTGGTCTACCATCATGGTCATGCTGGTCAACCATCATGGTCTTGCTGGTGATAACCATCATGGTCTTGCTGGTGATGCTGGTCAACCATGGTCTTGCAATGGTCTTGCTGTGTGGTCACCAGCATGGTCATGCTGGGTCTGGTCATGGTCTTGCTGGTGATGCTGGTCTACCAGCATGGTCTCGCTGGTGATGCTGGTCAACCATCATGGTCTCGCTGGTGAACCAGCTGACTTAATATCTATATCAAAAACTTGGTATAAAAAAACTGCCTATGGGCACGCTTTCAAATAAAATAACATGGTTGAATGTTTGTAAAAAATAAATAAATAAATAAATAAATAATTAAGTTATAAAAGTGCCACAATTGTCCCACTATGCTGGGGTGGCATTTTGCTCCTATAGGGTCATAAAACTTCAAAATTAGTTTTAAATTCATGATTTAATATTAATGAGATTTTTTTTATGTAATGTTTTAATTCTAGATGTTTATTTATGTAAGTGCTGCATGACTGTGACGTGTTTTAATGCAACAGACTGCAACAAACTCTGACGTAATCTGACCTGTTCACGAACCGTTGCCATGACGATGATGCAAGTCCCCTGCAAAGACAGCTGTTTGATCGCGCCCGCGCCTCACGCACACACAACAAAGTACTGGAAACGTGACATTGCAGCTTCCCTGCTGGAAAAACCAGCATAGACCAGCATAATTCCCATGCTGGTCTATGCTGGTATGTGCTGGTCCATGCTGGTCCATGCTGGTTTGGTGCTGGTTTAGCTGGTGGACCAGCAAGACAATGCTGGTCTACCAGCATGGTCTTGCTGGTGATGCTGGTCAACCATCATGGTCTTGCTGGTGATGCTGGTCTACCATCATGGTCTTGCTGGTGATGCTGGTCAACCATCATGGTCTTGCTGGTGATGCTGGTCAACCATCATGGTCTTGCTGGTGATGCTGGTCTCATGGTCTTGCTGGTGATGCTGGTCTACCATCATGCTTGCTGTGATGCTCTGTCTTGCTGGTGATGCTGGTCAACCATCATGGTCTTGCTGGTGATGCTGGTCTACCAGCATGGTCATGCTGGTCAACCATCATGGTCTCGCTGGTGAACCAGCTGACTTAATATCTATATCAAAAACTTGGTATAAAAAAACTGCCTATGGGCACGCTTTCAAATAAAATAACATGGTTGAATGTTTGTAAAAAATAAATAAATAAATAAATAAATAATTAAGTTATAAAAGTGCCACAATTGTCCCACTATGCTGGGGTGGCATTTTGCTCCTATAGGGTCATAAAACTTCAAAATTAGTTTTAAATTCATGATTTAATATTAATGAGATTTTTTTTATGTAATGTTTTAATTCTAGATGTTTATTTATGTAAGTGCTGCATGACTGTGACGTGTTTTAATGCGTGTGCGCACCGAACCGCTTTCAAACACTGGAGCAGCGCGGAGTTGCCATGGAAACGGAGAAACAACAACTGACAAGGAGCAAAAACAGCAGCCTCTCGCTGTTGTTTTCACTTCTTTCAGGTGAGTTTAGTCGCTAAAATCACACGAATAACACACACAACTGTTCTTGACACTTCTCTAACATGTAATTGACACACTTATGTTGAATATTTACTTTACAGAAACAGTTTAGTGTCTTCGAAAAACTCCGTTATCATCTCCGTTAGCATCCCGTTTTCAGAAGAGGTAAGTTATGCTAACTCTATCGATTGATTTATGATAGTTTAGGCTTTTAATCACATCTTTATGTGTAGATGATGTGTAGAGGTTTATGTGTAGAGGTTTTGATAGTTTTGTAAAGGTTTTGCTGTCTATGGGTGATTAGAAGCTGGCTAATTTATAAACGTAAATGTAGCCTACTGTTAATCGGTGACGTAACTTGCAGGGAGCACAAGTTTTCAAAAGCGTTTTGAGCTCTCATGGTAACAAATATTGATAAACATTTTTCTGTGATTTCAGCAGCGACAAAATAACCCCTCTACAACAGAGGGAAAGCTCCCAAGATTTCAGCATTTCTGAAGGAACCAAATTTACAGTTTTTATTTATTTAATTTGTTTTAAGAAGGCTTTGACATCCAATGTAAGTGACACTGTATGAGCAATATTTAATGAATAAGTAAACAAAAACATAAATTCAGTTTTCTGTGTATTCTTCTTTTCTGCTGTAGCTTCTTTTCTTTTAATAAACCTGGCATTGAATAATAATATTGTTGGCTCTGTGACAAATTGTTTATGTTCCTAGATCCTTCCCTGTTGATGCCCTGCACCATAGCAGAGTTGGAGCGGATAAAAAGTTCCTGTCGGACCAAATGACTAGTAAGTAAAGCCTCTTAAACATACACTAATGTTCAAAAGTGTGGGGTCGATAAGATTTTTAATGTTTTTAAAGTATCTTCTGTTCACAAAGGCTGCGTTCATTGGATCAACATACAGTAAAAACTTAAAAAAAATTTTTATAATATATAGTAAAGTGTAATTTATTCCTGTGATCAAAGCTGAATTTTCAGCATCATTACTCCAGTCTTCAGTGTCACATGATCCTTCAGAAATCATTCTAATATGCTGATTTGATGCTCAAGAAACATTTCTAATTATTATCAATGTTGAAAACAGTTTTGCTGCTTCGTTTTTTTTTTTTTTTTTCAGGATTCTTTATTTAATAGAAGTTAAAAAAGAACAACATTTTTTTGAAACAGAAATATTTCCTCTCACTTTTGGTCAATTTATGCATCCTTGCTGAATAAAAATGTGAATTTCTTTAAAAAAAAAAAAAAAAAAAAAAAAAAAAATATATATATTATATATATAATATATATATATGTATATGTATATATATATATATATATATATATTTGACCCCATTAGAGTACACTACAGTTTATAGGTTTGGGATCAACAAATCCGTGGGAAAAAAAAATAATAATAATAATAAAATGGGTTTAAACTGTTAAAACAATTTTCACACCAATATTAATCAGCACAACTGTTTTCAGCATTGATTATAATCCGAAATGTTTCTTGAGCAGCAAATCATCATATCAAAGTCCATTAAAAGAGGAAGTTCTAATCTTTCTCTTGTTGCTGTTGCTGTTTCTTTCTATCTCAGGATGCCCAGCAAGGTTACTAGAGGTTACAACAGCTCCACTTTGGATCCAGCCTCACTTGTGAAGACTTCAGATGATGGAAACTATAGATGGACTTACAAAACTAACAGATATTATCCTTATATTGTAATCATTGGTCCCGTTTCACAGACAGGGCTTAGATTAAGTCAGGATTAGGTTTTAGTTAAATTAGGACATTTAAGTAGCTTTTTTAAACATGCTTTAGAAATAAAATAACATTACTGTTGTGCATCTTGACACAAAACAATGACACTGACATATTTTAAGATATGCTTTCAGTTTAAAGGTTAGTTCACTCCAAAATTACATTTCTGTCATTAATTATTCGCTCTCTTGTCGTTCCAAACCTGTAAGAACTTCACTAAGTTTTCAATTACCTTTCTGGATGTCAAAAGGTGCAATGACGTTGCTGTCTATGTGTGGATCAGATACCCTCGGATTTCATCAGAAATATCTTAATTTGTATTCCGAAGATGAACAAAGGTCTTACAGGTGTGGAACGATAAGAGGGTGAGTAATCAATGACAGAAATTTTATTTTTGGGTGAACTAATCCTGTAAGCCTTGTCTGTGAAACTGGGCAAGTGCCTCAAAGGGAAGGTTTGCATGACATTTTTGCTGACAAATAGACAGGGATATCTCTATGGAAGCTTGTTGCCATCACTAATAAAAAAATGTAATTGTAGGGCTGCACGATTTATTGCACAATATGGAAAATATCATTGAACTTGATTGCAGTTATCACTTAAACACGATTTTTAGTTCGATTATGAAATCGCAAAGGCTGCGATTAATTTTTTTTATGCGCGGCTTGTCAATTAACTCCAAATGCTAGTCCATCTGAAAGCACTGCGAGTTTAAGTTGCTTATAATGTACATTTGAAAAAGCAACAAGCGTCAAACGTCTTTCCAGACATGAGAAGCATTTATTAACATCTTGTCCAACAAAAGACAACATTTAATAAAATGTCTTTACTCCAAACTCACTTCATAACGAGTTTAGCATCCTGTGTAGATGATGTGGCTTCTTACACAGAATAAGGCTGTCGTGTGTTTATCAGTCATGTTTAATCAATCGAAACGTTTCAATTCTGACTTTATAACTCGCAATTCTGACTTTATATCTCGCAATTTTGACTTTATATTTCACAATTCTGACTGTATATCTTACAATTCTGACTATATCTCGCAATTCTGACTTTATATCATATATATATATATACCAGCATACCAGCACCAGCAAACCAGCACCAGCATCCCATGCTGGTGGTGACCAGCATACCAGCACCAAAACACAACATATGCTGGTCACCAGCATACCAGCACCAGCATCCCATGCTGGTGGTCACCAGCAAACCAGCACCAAAACACAACATATGCTAGTCTGTGCTGGTCACCAGCAAACCAGCACCAAAACACAACTTATGCTGGTCTTGCTGGAATGGGATGCTGGTGCTGGTATGCTGGTCTATGCTGGTTTTTCCAGCAGGGTTGTTCGTTATAAAAAATAAAATACAGTTAAAAATAAAAATATACAAAAGGTACAATAATAGTCCATAGTGCAATCCGTGCCTTTCAGCAAGAGCAGCTGCTCCACTTCACCGAAAGAGAGAGGTAACGTTATAACCACCATGAGAGCAATGCAGGTTTACCTTCAGTTTCGTTTTCTTAATAATTTGTTTTGGCTTGTTTAGCTACATGGTTGTATATGCTTATGGGTCTCGTTAATAAAAAGTTTAAAAACCAGTGTATCCCAACCGCAGCGCAATAGGTTACGATCAGATCGATGGCTACAGAGCTTCGGATTTCAGGTTACTATTTTTGTTTTGCCTCAATACTTTAATAAAATGAAAATATATATGATACTATATTATTAATGTAATAAACTTGCCTGACAATATTGTTAACATGGTTACACGTATGTAGTTGTGGAATTTTCCCAGTCAGACGTCACTCGTTTGTTGGTGTTTGTCGGTGCAGTGTGAATTGGCCTTTAGTTGACTGCCTTCCTCTCTTTCTGCTACTGTTTTTATTGTTTCTAAACTAAAGACTGTTCTATATTAGCTGAGCACAATGTAATGGTTCCATATTTTATTTTTAAACTGTGGTGTTTTCATTTGAACTGTTACAGTGCTAAAACTTTAACTCTGTGTTACTCAGCTTTTTTGTAAATTAATCTGAAAGAAATGTTGAATGAAACACTATGATGTTTTGGCCAAACCATTTGATTTATTACAGTGGGGGGATTTTTTTTTTAAATGTATTTATCATTGTTTGAAAGAGATGGTGAATAAAACTACTGTATATTGTAATGGCCAAACTACTTATTAAAAGCAAATAGTTGACATCGTTTCTGCTTCTGGGTTTTTAAAATTGCTCATTATTAAATTGCTTTTATTTTATAAACTTGTTAGTTTTATTAAAACACTAGAAAATAATAACACTGGCTCTCAAATTTAACTTAATGGATATATACAGGGATGACTAAATTAATCAAAAATGTGCTTTATTACTACATTTGTTTACAAGTAATGTTTTTCAAGTTAAAAAAAAAATCAATAGGATTTATGTAATATACTGTAGAATTTAGCTTTTTTTTTTTTTTTTTTTTGGTCACTGGCGGCCACCCCATTTGGAGGCAGTGCCCCAGCATGGCCCCCCCACTGAAAATGCTCTAGACACGCCCCTGCCTGGCAGGTCCCGAGGCAGGCGCGCATAACCGTGGCAGGTCCCGAGGCAGGCGCGGCAGGTCCCGAGGCAGGCGCGCATAACCGTGGCAGCTCCCCCTTCCACGTATTAAAGATTTTACTCCTACGGCAGCGCTGCCCAGGCTCTGTCCGCCTGTCAGCGCTGTGACACCGGCAACGGTAAATGGCAGTGAGCCCAGCCCACACATCAGAGAAGTGTCAGCTCTTATTTTGAAAAGGGCTTATTGAGGGGGCGTGACATCACATTGAAGCAATACCCCTGATTGGCTGACTACACGTGTGGATCGTAGTCACACACTCTGCGGAAAGATAGTGCCAAAAAGATCTGTAGACGTGTGTAGAGGAATCTGTGAATGCCCTGTGATCTGCAAACACAGATTCAACACTTGCATGCTGAGCTTTGCACAGAATGTGTACGAATGTCTTTTTACAGTGGTTTGAAAATACAAGTTAGACCGTGTTTGTTTGCAAATTGTGAGGAGGGCATTTGTAGATTTTTTTAATGGAAAAAACAGCGAAACAGCTGTGCCAAAATTCTGAAAACAAATGCAACACAATCTACAAATAAAAAATGACCCTCATGCGCAGACAAATCACTTTGCATTCATTCAAATTCTGCTTGTCAAGTACAAGTCACTGATTTCTATTTGTGAATCATGAAGAGTCTGTTTGTGGATTTTTTATCTATTTGTAAATTTTGTTTTACATTTGCGGATCATGAGGAGTTTGTTTGCAGATTTGGAATCTATTTACAGATTGTGTTTTACATTTGCAGATTTTAAATTTATTTGTAGATCTTGTTTTGTGTTTACAAATATTTTATTTTGTCACAACAGCGAAACAATAGTGTCAGAATTCTGAAAACAAATGTGACACAATCTACAAACAGAACATGATCTTCACCTGCAAACAAGTCACTTTACATTCATTCAAATTCTGGTTTTCAAGTACAAGTCACTGATTTCTATTGTGAATCAGGATTTGTTTATTTGTGGATTTTTAATCATTTTGTAGATCATGCTTTATATTTGTGGATCACAAAGAGTTTGTTTGAGGACTTTGTATCTATTTGTAGATCTTGTTTTACATTTGTGGATCATGAGGACTTTGTTTGCGGATTTTTTATCTATTTGTAGATTGTGTTTTGTGTTTACAAGTTGTAATATCTATTTGTGAATTTTAGTCTGTCCATTTTCAATGGTTTTGGCATCAATTTACCCCCATATGCTAGCACCAAAGCCTTATGATGTTATATTGACTCCTAACGTGTCGTGCGTGCCAGAGCCAGTCGCGTTTCCACTGTCATATATGCGATGCTAAAGGCTACTTATGTTAACCATTGCGATAAATACACACGTTTATGGAAAATATCAGAGACTGCTTGAAGAACAAAGACAATTCTTATATGATTATAATCGTGTATTTATTTGGTTTAATGTTTTATCTGTCTCTTCCCTGTTCCTGTTGATTCCTGACAAATGCATATCTTTCACAGATTCACACACTCCGGTTAACTCGTATAACTCATAACTCCTGTTGTCTTCTCATAAGCTCCCTCTGTTGCTCTGGCTGAAAGGATAAGGATAGATGGAGAGATCGCGCAAACGTCCTCGGATTGCAATCATAGCATAATTTAGAGGAAAATCAATAGAAAGGCTCAGAAAAGTGACGTAAACATAGGGTATGTTATCAATATATTTCTAAATGTTTAAGCCTTTGGATTTAAAAGCCTTAGTGGAGTTGTTTTGTGCATTCGTGATCGTAAATAAATGGAAGCAGGCGCAATTGAATAGGCATGTGTTTTCTTTTTATGTCAATATAAATATCAGTTAGATTTAGCATGATTGATGTGCACCCCGACATAAATTAATAAATTACTATTTACTTTTTTATTGTAAAACATTGTTCAAATATTGATGCTGAATTCTTAAAACTATAAGTAAAAAACAAACGTTCGCAAGTTTGGATCGTTAAATCTTGAATGACTGTCAACTGTTGAATGAATGAGTGTCACATCCAGCTTGTTTACTTCGAACCGGAAGACGCTCCCACGTTTGACGCAAAGCCTCATGGGGCGTAGGAAACTTGTGGATAGGTTGCCAAATATGTTCTATTGGACCTTAATGGTATCCAATAGGCAAAATATGCTACCAATAGAAGAAAGCAAATTACCAATAGAAACCCACTTGGACCATTACAGTTTCCACTAAACCAATACAGTTCCCTTAAAAACCATTAAAACCATTACAATTTCTGTAATGGTTTCTATTGTTTTTTTCAGCAGGGCATTTAACTCGTGGCCACGAGAAAAAATATATCGTTCCCTCACCATATGATCTCGAGGCCATGAATTTACATCACGTGGATGTCTTTACATCAACAAAATGATCTCGTGCCCACGAGTTATTATCACTTTCCACAAATTAATATCTCATGGCCACGACATAGGCCTATTATCACGTTTCCACGAGTTTATATGTGCTGGACACGACAAAACTATCTGAACCGAACATGTCCCCTCCTGGTCACCGTAAAGATCAGTGGATATGTGGAAATATTATTTAAGTGTACAGCTGAGGTTTATTCATCATGATTTTAACAGCAAATTGATGCTTAACTGTGTGACCCTGCTGGGCAAACGTCCTGCAGATTTGAGCTCTAACACACTTGTGAGTCTGAAGACCTCTGCCCCTATACCCTCTTTCACTATTCTGAATCTGTACATTAGTCCACTAATATAGTTCAATATAGACTGAATGAAAGCGAATGAGTGAATTCAGACATTCAGTGCACCGGAAGGGCTGTTGCTTTTATGCTTTCTGTTTAATAATCATTTGAAACTTAGCAAACTGGCAGCTCCAATAGAAATGAAAAGATTTATATCGAACTCTGTCATGGAAACTATGTATAAACTTTAATAATAATAATAAAAAATAATAATCAATTAAAAAGGGATTTATATCTGTGTGATATTACACTGTAGCCGCATTAAGCCAGCAGCTTGTAAAATTGATGGATGGATGATTTGGTTGCGGGCGCCATCTTCTGGTCAGACAAGGGAAATCATTATTCTCTGGTATTTTCTTTGCATTCAGCGCTACATTGATTGAACACTTGTTATTGCTCAATAACTCGTTATTGAATTGAATGAGTGCACTCGATAACGTCCACGATGGTTTCATACACCACTACAAATGGCTGTTCCCTCAAATATTGCCCTGGGGCAGTCGTGGCCTCATGGATGGAGAGTCAGCCTTGTAACCCAAAGGTTATGGGTTCGAGTCTCAGGTCCAGCAGGGGTTGTTGATGAGGGGAGCGAATTTCCAGTGCTCTCCCCATCCCCAATGCCATGACTGAGCTGAGACCCTTGAGCAAGGCACTGTACCCCCAACTGCTCCCATACTTGGCCACATGTCACTTCACTCACTATTTAATGGTATAGGGGGCGACAGAGAGCACAGCCTTTGATTATTTAGTTGGAGCTGAACTCTGCAAGACAGTGACCCTCCAGGAACAGTTTTGAAGACTCCTAGACTAACTGTTTAATATCCTCCACAGAATCTAGAACGGAATCAAAAGGAAAACTGGACAGTGATATCAAACTTAAGGGCACAGAACAATCCAGTAAGTAAAACAGGAGGCATTGAGAGCTTTACAAAATCTTCAAGCAATAAGTTTAAAAATTGATTTGTTTTATCTTTCTTCCTTCTGTAGAGTATGGGATTATGATTTTTGGACTGACTGTGTGTGTGGTTCTGGTGGTTCTGGCTCTGATTACATTTTCTGTCGTCAAAAGACAACAGTTTCTGAACAGGAAAGCAGAACATGTTTTGTACCATGGGGTCCCAATGTCTGTACTTGTGAGCTCAGCAAACCTAGCGACGCCACTGGTTAATTTGTTTTCAAATCCAACAGATCCACAGATGATTCTGTAATTTACAATACATATGAACATTTGGGCTGGACCTCTACATCAGGATTCTGTTTGTTAACAGTATCTGCATTCAGTTAAAGTGACTTGGGCTACGTTCACACTGTGAGCCTTAGTGCTCAATTCTGATTTATTGCTCAGATCTGATTTTTTTATATAGCTGTTCACATTGTTGTTTAAAATGTGGCCTGAACTGATCAACATGTGCAAAAGAACGATAAAAAGACGACACACAGCATATTGTCATACTGAAGAAAAACAGAAAAAGACAGATGGTGCATGTGTATATTTTGTGTTGTTTAATATGTATATTTGTGTTTAATATATTTACTATGGCAACAGGAAGAGTCTTAGCTTCTTCTGATGTGTCTTCATCATTTAGGAAGTTTTTTTATATATGTTATTTTGTATATATATATATATATATATAATCAGGGATCTTGTTTAAAATAAACTTCAGCTGCTCTAAACATATAGCCATATGTGGTACCAAACAGAGAGAAGAACAATGTTATATGTGATTATAGTCATATGCTAATGTATTCTTGTTTATGAGGACAGCGATTGTTTGTGCAGCTTATATTCAGAAAGTTTAACCAGAACACTAACTGGTTAACATCAGACTTATATAGAACTGCTGTTTGAGTAAAGTATTCACTCTTTTAACTCATGACATTTATACCAGGAAGAGATGTGGTTTATACTTGTAAATTTTAGTTCTTATTATTATGTATGGTCAGATGTTTTTTATTTTTGTATTTTTGATAAATAATCATCACCATAACCCAGATATTCATACATAGTGCTTACAATGCAAGGAACCTGGAATATTTGTCTGGACAATTCAATGCACATTTTTGTTGTCCTAATATCTATGCCATCCAGCTCTATCTGCTTTTAAAGACTAACCAATGAACAATCAGACTCCTCCTTTGTGGGAGGAGCCATATTCCCAGATCCTGCCATAATCACCTGTGTGGGATACTTCCTCTTTAGTTTGCACTTAAAACTCTCTAAACATGCTGCAGTTTACAAAGTTTTGACACCCAGATCATAAGATTCATGTGGAACTCGCACCATGTAAGTTTTCATGCTTTTATACTTTAATATTATCTTTGAATTATAATAATAATAATAGTTTTGTTTCTGTTTGTGGAAAAAACAAACCTGTTAGTGGATAAGGAAATGAATCTGCATTTTTATGCTGAATGTGTCCACTACTGCGATTATGATGACGCTTATGCATTAATGGGGTTATTAATATAATTATTAAATTGCTCTACATTGATTACTCTGATTAGAGAACTAGTTGGTCACAGGTTACTGAATGTAAAAACTTTGTGTTCGTGTCCATTGAGCTGTTCTTGTTGAGTCTTGAGTATTAAACTGAAATCATTTCTAAAACCAAATATTCAGATCATAGTTTGATGTGTCTTATTGTACAATTTTATCATGTAAGATCCACATGTGTTAATTTTATTTAGACAAAATGAAAGTGAAAGTTTAGCTGTGTAAAGTTTTTTCCACTCTGCAAAGTGTTTTACATAATAAATGTCAATGTGATGTGTGTCTGTATCTGTCACATAACATCCGTCTGTTTCCTCAAAGAACTGTACCAAAAATAAAATTAAAAAATAATTTGTATTTGATATTTAATTTTCACTATCAATCCAATATAAACCTGTCATAATTAAATCTATAATAATCCATAAGTAATAAATCATAATAAGAAACTTTCACATAATTATGGCCTTTTCACATAATACTAATTTAATTATTTATCATAATAATGAGAAACTTCTTTATAATAAGAAAATTATTACTTCTATGCATGCGGACCAGAAGGGAGTGGCACGGTACATATCCACATAAGTGTGTTAAAGAACATTAATTGGAAAGCTGTGTATAAACATATGATAAACATTTTTACATATATATTCTAAATAATAAACATAAATCATAAACATCTTAAAGATAATATAAACATATTAGACCGAAATTAGTGTTATCAAAAAGATAACGCATAACATCCCACACAATTTATGAAGAAGGGCCTTACATATAATGGAATGAACTGATTTGCCATTTTACTTTATGCAATAAAATGGCCATAAATGTGTTGTCCCATTCAATACAATGTCTCTACACACTGTATCTAATTTGCATATTCATGTGTTCTTGGGGCAACATGTAATGAAAAAGAAGTGCAATAATGGGAGTAATAATTGGCAATATTTCATAATATAATATTTCATAGGAATTGATATATAACTTATATCCTTGTGTCCTATGGACATGTATGAAATCAATGTTTTGTAACAGAAAGTCATATTTTGAAACCCCATAACATTTTCCTGATATGCTGGTTTATGACAAGCAATTTGAAAATTAGCAAGATTTAAATAATAATAACAAAATATCATATTTCCATTAGAGTTTACAATTTGATCACTAAATAAAATTTCAGTCATTTTTAAAGGCCAAGCAGAGGAGTTGTCATGGTGAAACCTCTATAAATTCTGAATATCTCTGAAAAGCCATGAATGTGCTCTGTACAGGACATACAGACTTAAAACTGTCATGTATGGTGTCAGAAAATTTTCAGTAAAATATAATGTCCACTGCAGAGAACAAAAGTGTTTTCCTGGGTCCCAGGAGGATATTACACTGACTTTAATGAGAACTACTGTTTAGCAGAACATTAACAATTTATTTATGACAGGTTTTAGGATTGGATTGACAGTGAAAATTAACTATGAAATACAAATTATTTTAAATTTTTTTTGGTACAATGAAATGAAATTGCATTTGAACACTTAATTTCTCATTTCAGCAGCCATTTTGAGAGGTTGATTTATTATTTTATAATCTGAGCATTTGATTTATCATATGAGCAGCTGTTTTGAGAGTTTGATTTATTAATAGATCAATTTAAGAATTAGATTTTTCATTTTAATTTTGGTAGGAAAAAAACTTCCATAGTAAACATCAGATCCCATCCTTGTTATGATTGAATTTGAATTCAAAAACTGCACCCTCACAAACCGTTACGACATGGTTTATGGCAGTGATATTGAATACTCATTGGCTCTCGCCTGCTTCGTCACAGATTGCGACATGCTGTGTTTCAGTCGATGTACATTTGAAATTGGTAAATGTGCATTAGTTTTGGGAGTAGGGTTTAGGGATCTTACATTTATCTATAAAATGGTAAAAGGGAAAATTGTACATATATCTTTATGATATGAAAGATTCGTACATATTTTCTATTTTGTAGCTGTAAAATGTAATAATACTACATATAATGTTGCCAATACGTCCAATTTTGTACGTTTCAGCATCTGTTCAAATGTACAAAAACGTATGTATGAATACCTACATATAAACAATGAGACCAGGCTGGACTGACTACATTATGATGATGCAACTAAACCAAAAAATATGGGGTGAGGGTGGAAAAAATCTGACTTTGTGAACCCACATCTGACAAAGTGAACTTACAAACGTAATTTCGGGAGGAGTGAACTCACCTAATCTTTCAATTAGCTGCCAGAGCATATAAGCAGCCTCTCACCTTGCTCTGGCATCAGCTGTTTTGGCATCCCTCAAAATTTAGGCATCTTGGTTACTATACTCCTCTTTCAAGCACTAGTAGTCCCACTAGGGGGTGTATCTAAGCTTGAGTTGAAGCTGCTTCCTCAAGCCCCTCCACTGTCACTATTTGACAGCAAGGCAAATAAGCTTAACCTTATTAGCTCATTAGACAAGCCAGCAGGCCCGGTTCTAGGATTGCGTGACCGGGGGGGCATTTTGAAAATTTGGTGGGGCAGCATAATATGATATATGAATCATAGGTTTATGATCTCCCTAATCCCCTCGCCCCCCGCACCCCCTTTTAACTACTAAACAGTTTCCTCCGTTTTTCAGGTTTTTTCAGATATAATATTGATCACAAAAGTACTTTCTTTCTTTTTTTTTTTGTGATTCTGTGAGACTTTTGGTCTAACATATACAAATGGCTTAAAATTACAATTCATTTTCTAAAAATGACATAACTTTTGGCATAATAATGGAAGATGTACACATTCAATTTCTACTGAACAATATTTTCATTTTGGGAAAATGTTATATTCATGTTATATTCATTTACTATAAGTTACTTAAAGCCATTGTTTTCTGTTTTTCAGCAAGAAAGAAAGAATACTCTAAATCTTTAAGAATGGTAAAATTTAAAAGTGGAAGAAGACAACTTGGTTCATTGAAGAAATTTAAACCATTAGAAGACCTGGTTACATGATTCTTTCCTTTTTCGTGTTTTTTCCCCCTTATATTTTTGGTTAATTTCTATAGCGTTGTGCTCAGTTATTTTGGCTATATAAAAATAAAAACAAGACATAATAATTGAATTTACACAAAAGATCCAGTTCAAAAGTTTATATGCTTGATTCTTCATAGTGTGTGTTGTTACCTGGATGATCAAAAGCTGCAAACATTCACTGATGCCCAAGACAACACAACACAATAACCTATGAACAGGATGACTGGAAATTCTGACTGGAATAAGACTGGAAGTTATTATTTTATTTAAAGATCTACTTTTTTTTAGTTTTGTCCTACAAAAGCTTTATAAAACACTTTTCAGAAGACAAAATAAAAACAATTTACCCCCCAACCATCCTGTGCAAATGTTTACACCCCCTGAATTTTAATGCATTGTTTCCTTCTGGAGTATCAGTAAATGTTTTCACCATTTGTAACAGTTGGGTATGAGAAGAGTCCCAAACATGGGCCTAATCATAAAGAAAATTATAAAAACAGTCTTAAATTAATGACACACAGTACTGAGAATAAATTAAGTGTATGTAAACTTTTGAACTGCTTAATTTGTGTAAAGGCAGATATTATATATTGTGGACTATATGTAAACATCTCATAATAATACATTTTTGTTGCAGTGCTAAATAAAAAAAAAATTGATCTCACTTATTTATTTTTTTAATTATTGATATTTTGCAGATTCTGAAAGGAGCATGTAACTTTTGACATCAAATAATAGGCTACTATTCAACAAATAGCGCAATATGCTGATAGAATATTTCAGAGCTGAACATAAGTGAGCAAAACTATTTTATATTACTAGAATAGTTACATCTATTTTTTAATTTTTTTTAATTTATTAATTTTCGAGATTTTTCATGACTTGGAAATCACAATTTTAAAATTCCAAGCTAAATTTCCAAGTGTTCCATGATCGTGTAGCAATATATTAACGGTGTGTGCGTGTTTAAATAGAGACTAGAGCGCATTTATGAAGGAGCTGCATGTCATCTGCTCATGTGATCGTCAATGGCCGTCTTGAGAAGTGATCCGATAAGGTATGCAAAAGTCTTGGAAAACTGCTTAGAAAAAGGATGTGGATGAGGACATGAATGCTTTTTACAAGTTGAAGTCTTGTAATTCTGGCAATTCTGGCAATTCTGGCATGGTGTGAGCACCTGAAGTGCTGAGCGTGTCTGTGAGGGAGAACTGTAAAAGGATGCGCGCCGTGAGGCGCGCCAGAAAAATACAACAGCACAATGTTTCTAGTAATTTGCATGTGTAACTAATTTAGTGTTGATATATTTTTTACATTTTGTGTGCTATCACAAAAAAAGAGTATCCTGGGGATGTTGGAGGGGCACAAGAGAAATCTGGGGGGGCATTGCCCCCCCTAGCCCCCCCCTAGACCCGGCCCTGCAAGCCAGTATTAACATCTGGATCTGTGCACAGCGAATCAACAGACGCTCTGCAGGCATTGTGAAGCAAGCAAGGACAATAGCGGAAATGGCAGATGGATCGATAACTGTTCATGATCAATGATATCATGAAATATTTAATGATATTTGTAAACTGTCTAAATGTTTCGTTAGCATGTTGCTAATGTACTGTTAAATGTGGTTAAAGTTACCATCGTTTCTTACTGTATTCACGGAGACAAGAGCCGTCGCTATTTTCATGTTAATCTTCAACTCAATCTGCTTTGAAAGAATGCCATAGTGCTTGATTTGCAATATTCCTTCAGTGAAAACTACATTGGTAATTCGTGAGTCTTTTAAATACATCTTTGCACATAGTGGTTTGATGCAGTAAATCAGGTGCAACACTTGATCTGATATATTGACTATTATCCAGTGCTTTTCAATGGCCTATAGAAAGAAAGTGAAAAGACTCTGCATTGTGGCATAATGATACAATTTAAACATCAACATGTTCTGAATTCTGAACAGTAGCAGAGTGGAGAAATTACATTTTTGCTGAGTTGTGGTTTCAGATAAGGCAGGTGACCCATTCAGATCTAACAGATGATCTGAGATCATATTTCACCGCCCATCATATCACATGATCATATCGGGGAAACAGCTGTTACTTCAAAATCAAAGTAATTGTGTCAAAGTAAAATATTGAATTCAAATGCATAATTAAATAAATAATTCACAAAATTATGTCAGTCACTGAACACCATACAATATTATGTTAATCTTCAACTCAATCTGCTTTGAAAGAATAAGCAGTAGAGGAAAATAATGAGACTCCACCTTCTCAGTGGGAGTCACCAAATGCTAAAACTGCATGGGATACTTTTGATTTAGTTTGTACTTAAATCTTGCTAAACACGCAGTCAAGTTTTAACACCTGAACAAAGACCTATACAGAACTTTTAGAATGTAAGTGTTCATGTTTTAAAATAAAATCCAGGTTTGCATTTCGTTTCTGTTTGAACTAAACCTGCTAGTGATGAGGAACATGTTTGTGATAAATATGTCCATTACTGTATGATGAATGATGATTATGATTTTCATTAGTGGGGTTATTATCGATTACTCTGATGAGAGGATGGCGGGAAGCAGAAAAAATAAAATCTGTTTGTGTCCATTGGGCCTTTGAGTTTGACTGATCATTTTACTATGATTTCTTTGATTAAACTAAAGCCTCAGATTATAGTTTGATGTTTCTTAAAAAAACAGTTTTTAAGAAACACATGTTAAATTTTTTAAATAAAATTCCAAGTTTGTTTAGAGTGCATTGTGATCAGTTATATAGTATTTATGTAGTATTTTCCCCCTCAGCAAAGCATTTTCCCTCTGTATAAATGTGTTTGTGATGTGTGTGTCAGTCACATAATCCAGCTCTTCTGGTTTCTCAACAGGTTCAGATGGTTGAATCTGCTGCTGCTGCTGCTGCTGTGTTGTGTCAATTATAGTGGTCAGTATAATACACTATTTTTTTTTTTATTTTCAGTTCAATGTAGAGTTATTCTAGTAAATTGTTTCTCTGTTGTGTCACTTTTAGTTGACATTTGTGGATTGATGATGGAAATTTTCCACCATATTATGTTACGTCACACATCATCATCTTCATCTTTATTTATGTAGTGTTTTTCACAATATATATTGTTTCAAAGCAGCTTCACAGTGACAATAGGTAAATTATTATCGAGCTAAAGTTGGTTTTTGATTAAATAATTACCGTTGTAAAAATGGTTAATCATTACTTTAGGGGCCCCTTTAAACAACACCTTTCCTACTGAAAACCAGATACCTTTAATGCATTCTTGCTGTTCATTTACGTGTTTACTCTATAGGTTTGCGTGTTTGAGTGTGTATGTGCACAGAAGCTTGGTCTTTTTAAAAAACTAATATTTGCCAAATTACTTTACTGGTCCACATACAGGGGTGAATTAAGGTGGTCAGGCTAGGCTGCTCTTTGTGTGAGGCCCCCCCTTAATCATTATGCTTTCTTGAAAAAATGTATTTAGTGCCATACATGGTCCACACGCAAATATTAAGGTTAATCAGCCAATAATACAGTTTTTCTTCTACGTTCCACAGTAAGACAATTACCACCACATCACATAGGCTAGGTAAAATGTGAAATTGAAAATCATAATAAATCATATAAACCAATAAAGAATACATAGCATAGGCGGAGAGTGAACCAACTCTAGGCTAGATGGGATTCCTCCATGAAAACACATAAAGTCTATGTCATGAAATTGTTAGGCTATGTGTCGCCTATCCACAACACATCCCAACATAAATGCAAAAAAATGATCTTCAAATTCTGAATGAATTAGGCCTATATTATGGAAGCCCGTTTCCACCTGTTTTTTTTTTCTCCGTGTTGTCCCTATTCAGTGTCTGTCTTCAGATAATCTATGTCAGGCTATATGTCAGTAAAACTCAGAAAAAACATACTTTCTTGTCATGTCAGCCATTATACTGTTATACTTTTGCATTCATTTATGGAGTACAAACAAAAATGTATCACATTTAAATGCATGAAATAATTAATTTTAATTTTAATAAATTCTGGCATTTATGTGCTGTTGACCTCCACATCAGTAAATGGGCAATTCAAAAGAGAACATCACCTTTTTCCTACGGTTGCAATTATTTATTTTGACAATATGGAAAGTTAAACATTTAGTGTTTACTTTTTGGTTAGTGTTTGAAACAGACAAACTCAGAATTGTTGAAGTTCATTGATCATACATAAAATTCGATGAAGGTTGAACTACAGTATGTAGTTATCATGCATCTCTCATCCATGAAGATGCAACCATTGAGAACAAGCTTTTGGGGGTTTTGAGAACCAGAACAAGCTGAATGAACAAGATGAAATTTAGCCCCTTTATTAATATGCCTACAGGTGAGGAATATTTTTTTTAATGGTCAAATTCACTCGGCATTCCATGAACTAATTCACTATCTCAATTACAGTTAAGTACAAATTAACTGTATTCATTTTTGTTGTAGGCACAGTTCAGTATTTTATAATCAGACTCATTTTTATGTTGAAATAATGAATATTTCTGTGCCACCCCAGACTGGTTGCTGGTCCCTGCCTGGCCACCCCTGTGAAACAATCCTGGCTCCGCCAAGACAAGATAAACCTCCTATCTTAGTTGTGTTCAGACTTCTGACAGAGCCTGCTGTTTTTCTCTTATCTTATGCAAACAGTCACAACATCACAATTTGTCAGGAGAACTTGAGATAGAGCATGGAATGTTTTTATTTCATGTTGCACTTTATGCGAATTAACATACAGTACACTTTGAGGCAATGAATAACCTGAGGTTAAGTGTCAAGTTGAGGAGCCCAATGGCAAAATAGATCATGGCTCAAACCAGCAATTTTAATCTTTAATCTTTAGAGGTGCTTAATATTGGAGAACTCCTCCATCACAGTTGTTGAATCCACTTGGATGTGTGATGAAATGTCTTGGGCAAAAGAAAATGAAGTTAAATAAATTTACTCTAATAAAATATTTTTCAATGACCTTGGTTACAAAGATTAAAAAGAAACGACACATGATTTTTTTTCAGTGATACTTTGTATTGAATTAATATTTACTGTCTGTATTTGCAGGAACTGGCAGTAAACCTGTGTCAGGAATAAGGGGAGGGAACGTGACCCTGTCATGTGACTTTGAGGCCAAAGGCATTTTGCAAATTGATTTAAGCCTTCGCTCAGATAACATTGATGTTTGTCATAAAACATCGTCTGAAGAATGTGGTAGAGTATTTTATGAGAAATCATGTGACGTCATCATCAAAAATCTAAGCTTCAGTGATGCTGGGAAATACACTCTGAGAGTACATTACAAAAATGATCGGCAAAAACAAGAGAAGACGTATCAACTTCATATTCGTGGTAAATTCATAACTGATCAAAATATTAACTATATGCTTTTTTAAATGTTAACATTTGGTCCTTCAATACTAAGTATGTGCTTAGGGCCTCGACTGTTTGACAACATGATAATAATAATTTATGTCTTTGTTTCTCCTCAGATGAGTTTCTTGTGAAAACAGGTGCAGAGCTGAATTTCTCTTTTCTGTTGTCCTATGATGAAAAATTGGAGAAAAATTGTAGTGGCAGGTGGACGGAGGTGAAAAACCTGACCGTTAAAGAGTTTACATCCACTGACGCTGGAACATACAGAGTTGTGGCTAATAATGAAACCTTGATCACAATCAATGTCACAGGTGAGAGAAGATCAGTGGATGATCAGAAATATTATTTATAAAGTGTTTGGACAGCTGAAGTTCATCATGATTTGAGATTAATACTCAGCTGTGTGACTAACCTTTTCAATATCCTCTACAGAATCTAGTACAGGATCAGTGGGAGAACTGGACACATATGATTTCAGAACTAATGGCACTGAACAACCTCGTAAGTAAAACAGAAAGCATTGAGAGATTTACAAAATATTTAAACATTGAGTATAAAGATAAAAATAAACATTTTAAAAATTGTGCTCTCTTCCCACCTTCCCCCCTTCCCGCTGTAGATGACTGGAAATTGAAAGTTGGATTGTCTGTAGGGATTCTGGCTTTTGTGATTGTGCTTATTGTAATAATATGGAAATGTCGGCAACATAGGAACAGAGAGTACAGAGAGGCACAGCAGAGGGAACAAGATCATCCAGAGGTATTGGGGAACCTATAACAGTTTTAACTGAACATGATTAAACTGCACAGGGGGCCCAGAACATCTAGTGATGTCTCTGGTCTTCAGAGCCAATTCTACAGAGGATTCTGTCAACATATTTCTGCACCTAGAGTTGTGTGATATGTATTATCTACAGTGATTAGAGCCCGAACAAAGATGGTTTGAGGACCCTCTCAGAATTGCTGTTTCCTCTTTATTTTCTCCCCAAACGAATCACATTTTTTAGGGTCAAAACATGCATGGAAACTCATGAAACTTTCAGAACTTATAGAAACTCACAACTCTATAGTTCAACCTATAAAATTTCAGTGAAGCGCCACTCACACTACGTTTCTTCTGGTGTGTTCAAGTCATGTTGGAGACAGAAGAATCATTTACGATATGAACGCACATGAAAGCCACCACAAAGTCGCAATTACAACTAGGAAACTCTGAACTTTCTTTAAAGTTTTTAAGTTAGGGCATGTCGGTGAGAAAACATGTTGGATGCAATGGATGCAGCAATGGTAAATTTGTTGAAATTAATGGATCCCCTCCCCCCATTTACAATAAAACAAAACAAAAGTTGCATTTACAAAATAGTTTTATACAATAACAATAAAATAATTATTAAAATTACAGCACCATCATAAACTAAATAAAAACAAAAAAAGTAAAAACACACTGATGCACATCGTTTATTCATCATTTTGGTGTTTTTTTTGTAATTTTTTTAGAAGAGGTAAATCGTTATCTTGCTTCAACCAAAGTGACTTGAATGCACCAGACGTCATAATTACGACTTCACAATGCATAAATACGAACTTCCCAAAAGGACTAAAACGCACCATTAGAGCAAAACACTAAACTCAACAGGAAGTCAGACATTTTTCCCATTTCTAGGCATCATACTTTAACAAACTCCTTCTAGAGCTTTAATCAGATCAACATCACATTTGTTCAGTCAAATCTAAAGTTCTTTGTGATGTTAAATTACGCAGATCTTGAGTTTTCATTGAACAGTGTGTCTGTGGTGGCTTGACAGATTGTGATGTTTTGCCATGAAACAGAATTTGTTCTAACTCATTCATAGAATAAAACATTAAACTATGCTAGCAACACTTAGCTAAGTGCTAAAGCATGCTATTTATTCCTTGTTGTTGTAACTCATTCATACAATTTCCAATCTGCCACAAATTTAGCATGTTTAATAAGGGTGTGTTCACACTTGTCATGTTTGGTTGGATTAAAATGAACCCTGGTGTGATTGCTCTGTTAGTGTGGTTCATTTGAATGCTGCCATCTGAACCCTGGTGCATAAGCGGACCAAGACCACTGAAAAGATAGGTCCACTTCCAAACAAACTCTGGTGCGGCTTGACTGGCTTGACAAATATACATTTGAACACAGTGAACAGTTTCTGCGTGATGAAGTCTAATAGAATGAATTGCCCCAAAATTCAGTACATGGGCAAAACATTTTGGACACAATATTTTCAGTTTTTGCTTTGTTTCTCAAATGAAAAGTTGCAAATAAATCCATAGAAGAACTGTTGTACATCTCCAAGCAATATTATTAAAAAAGTCCCAGAAAATACTGTGATATCATATGTGCCTAACTGTGAAAAACTTGAAGAAAATATATGTATCTATACAGATAGGTGACAAATTAAAGGAAAAACCAAAATAGCTGCCAGAAGTATTCAGTTGGATTGAGATCCAGTGACTGAAGGCCATAGCATATGATTCACATCATTTTTCATAACCATCAAATCATTCAGTCATACCTTGAAATGTTTCTTCATAGGATAAAGGTGATCAATACACAGAACAACTTGATGTTGATTTGCACTGACTCTTCCCTCCTGCAGAATATGATCCCCACAGCATAGATCAACCAAATCCCCTGATTTTCTTGCAATTTGTCACCTGTTTCCTTGTATGCTTTGCACTAATGTGTTTAAATATGTGTGAATGCAAAGAAGAGGGCATACAAAGTTGAGTCTGTTGATGGCTTACTATATGGGAAATGTTTAAGGTTCTTTGTAAATCTGTATTAAAACAAATTGTATTGAGAAAAACACTATTTTTTTTGTAAAGGAAACAGTTGCTTTATAAATGTCATGACCACTTTTGATACAGTGAGATTTGTTTAATTGTTTTTTTTTTTTTAATGATGTATTTTATTATGGAATTTGGTAATATAGTTTTTGATCATCAGACGTGCAAATGTGAGAAGTTGTCTTCAGCATTTCAGCAATTGTTGTTTTTTGCCCTGTTTGTGACCGCATTGAAAGAATATTGCAAATGAAACACTATTTGCATCTGCAGCCGTCCTCAACAGTAATCCCTTTAAAAGGATGCATGCACAGACAATGTTCTTCATCATTACTCACAACTATGATAATGCCTACGGTAGCTGATACATTAATCAATGTTAATCAGTGACTGTTAGGACAATATCAGGTTTATGGTCTTTTTGTTTTCTTTTTGATGTATTTTACTCATGTTTCATATTGCTTTGCTCAGGGTATAAGAGGGAAAATTATGTTTTACTATATACTATGTTGTTCTATTACTGTCTGTATTTTTAAAAATAAATCTTAATAAACTTTCTGTCCTTGAATCTTTACTTTTATCACTGATGGTGCTGAAAGCTAACATGACTGTGGCTGGTTTAAAATAGCAGTGCAAGCTTCCTGTCTTACATTACCCAAAAAACCTACCTAAAAAAATTACTTCCTCTTTCAGTTGAAAAAAAAAACAACAACAAACAAACAAACAAAAAACAACAACAGAAAACACATGCACTGTTATGAAAGCTGAACCAGAACACTTAAATATTACATTCACATATTAACACGACACTGATATAGGAGTGTTTTAAAGTTATATAAATTTGTTTCTCATGTTATGACAGATAAACCAAGAAAAACATGATTTGTATTGGTACATATTTGTAAAGTATTTTTAATGTAATATGCTGAAAATTATTTATTAATCAAAAGCATTACATAAATGAATTAATAAATAAAAAACCCTGGAGTATTTTTGATCATGGATTCACAAATCTACTCACACTTAACCACTTTCTGTTGACCAATTGTCTATGCAAGCTAATACATCCAATATAAACTACATTGGGAAATCATAAGGATTTTCATTACAGCTAATAGAGGTTTGATGCAATAGTTAATCTGGTAAGAGACTATTGTTCAATGCTTTATAATTCTCTGGAAAGGAAGTGGAAACACTTTGTGGTTTTAGTCTCTGCATCATGCTGAAACCTTTAGTTTGATTGACACAGTTACGAATGACAGACACAATGGACAAAGTCATTTTCTTCTTCTGTGTATTTTGCTGGATTATGCAAATTCTGCAAATCAGTGGTAAATATATTCTATCTCAAATATTATAATATTAAAATATCAACCTCAAATAGATGATATTATTATTATTATTATTATTATTATTATTAACATACGTCTAAAATGATCTGTGTTTATCAATATATCTCCAGATGCATCAGTACGAGGATCTTCTGATCTGTTAAAAGTTCAGATGGGAGAAGACATCACTCTGAACTGCAGCATGAGAAACAGATATGAAGTGGCCTGGTATCACTTCAATTCTGATCAAATAGATCTTTTGTTTTCTGTTAAGAAAGACAAAACAGGAAAATATCTCCTGATGAACTACGAAACAAACAGCACTCGTCTGAAAATTACTGAAGACACGAGGATCACCAGAGTTTCTCTAGTTATTTCTGGAGTAAAAGAGTCAGATTTAGGTTTTTATCTCTGTGGAACAAAGTCTGACACTCCAGAGATGCACTTCGAAAAACCTATCAGACTGGAGATTGAGGGTAACACATTTCAGTTTTTTTTCATTATATCTTCACAAACTTGTCATTGTAGAGGGTAAGATGAGCCACTCATGATGAGATTTGTAAATTTTTAGATATAGCCTATATATAGCCTATGTATAAAACTTTTTCTGTCCTGAAAAATAATTCTAAAGGCTGGCTACATTTGAAAAGTGTTTCCTATCGATACATTTCACTAGTATTGTGACACTAAACGCCTTGGGAAAACTTATTTTTCTCTGAATACTAAAGCCTTATTAAATCAAGCAGTACAACTGCACAAAATGGGTAGGGCTACCCGTCTATATAGGCAGGCATTTCACGGTAGGATCTCAGATTAAGGGCCCTATCATACACATTTGCAATGCAGATTGTTTTTTGCTAGTTTCAGCCTGACACAGTTATCATCCAGTGCCCACGTTGTTTAAATAGCATATGGGGATGGTGGTCTGAAAACGAGGTGTGTTCAGGCACATTGTTGGCTATAAAAAAGCATTGCTATTTTGAGGCAACTGAAAATGATTGCACCATTGACCAACTCAAACTTGGTCTAAAGTCAATGACACAATTTATTTTTTTTATGTTGTTACTTAAAGAGTGCGTTAGTAATATGCACCTATAGTTGGGTGCACAATGCGCATACACCCTAGAACATTTCAGAGGATGCTGGGCCGGATGGCATCCATATCATCAGTAGGTCCAATGGACCTGCTACACATGCAGCCCCTGCAGTACTCGCTGATACCTGTGTTCCAGCCCACGCTTGGCATCTCGGACACCTTTGTATCAAGGTGGACCATGGCTGCATCATAAAATTTAATTAAATTCACATTTAATTGTATAGCACTTTTCACATTGCAGCTTTACAGAAAATGCATGTGGCATCACGGCATTTGTGTCCAGGTGGACCATTAAAAAAAGCAACACACACGTCTCCTGGACATCCTGTAAAATTCAACCAATTAGATGACAACTTCGAAAATCCTGAAGTGTTTCCAGTTAAGTGTGCCATATGCATCAGACGGTCAGTGGTCTGTGGGCGTGATGTCTGAGGCTGAGACTAGGACATCTGGCTTCTGGTCGATCAAGGAGAAACTGATGCCTATCAATCACCTAGAAATGCTGGCAGTGTTTCTGCACTACTCTGTTCAGAGCAGAGGTCATTACTCTCTCTGCTATGATTATGTGAGCTCCTGTTGCAATTCTCAATTCAGCATAAATGACCTACAATGGTGACATTTTTTACAATCACGACAGAAAATCAACATACTGTACTTAAACCCAATAGCAGAAAGGCAGCGTGGTATAAACAAACGAGAATAGAACAGCTTCACATTCTCTATATCTACCGCCTCGATGGCAGGAAAGTCTTTCAATTTAGAAGAAAAATCGCTCTTCTCTATAATAAAAGGATCACATCAAACATATGTAGTGATTTTATGTTTATACCTTTTTAAACCAATACAGACTTTTCTCCATAAATTCATTGATTAATGTAGGTTATTTCTTATTTGCTGTTTTGTTAATTCTAACTGTGCTACTTTTTTTTCTGATAATTTGGCATGCAGTTTTCATATTCGATACGATTATACGTTTTGCCCACCCTGTTTTATGATGGCCTACCCATTTGAACATTTCTGGCTGCGTCCCTGGTGAGCAGAAGAGACTTCTTTTAAAAACATTAAAAAACTTTTGAATGGTATTGTGTGTGTATATATATATGTATTTGTCTACAAAACTTCAGATCAAGCATTTAAGCAGAAGCCTTCAGATCAAAAGATCAAAAGATGTAAACATTTGATTAGTAGTGCATGATTGGAATACTTTACTGGAATACGCCACATTCACCAGTATTCTGCTCAAAAGTATTATTTGTGTGTGTTTTGATGCGCTCTGACTTGATGGCTTGTGAGCTGCTGTTATCAGAGTGAAATACTGTGTTTGTATTGTGTCTGAAATGACACTGTGCAGCGTGATGGCAGGGGTCGCGGCGATCAGGCTTCGGCTTCGGCTCCTGTACTTTCAGTACCGATATCAAACATACTGCTAATCAAAAGTTTGGACACAAAACAAAAAAACATTATGCACCATTTGTATTGCATGAAGCATAACTATAGAAGCTCATCTTAATCCACTCTCCCATATACAACTAACAACTAAAATAGTTTGTGTTTGATGAACTGATTATATATTTACAGGGTCTTGTTCCTAAAGAAGAAGTTGACATCACAGGTAACACATCCATTGTTATTTTGGTTGTTCATTACATGTTTTTCAATAGTGACAACTGGAGATCCAGCACTAATTCTAGTTATGAGTTAATACTGTCTGGTTGTATGAATGTGAATATCTCTTCTGTCTCTCTGTAGATGAAGTGACCTCAAAAGAGCGGATGTTGATGTTCGGTGGTGTTGGACTCGCTGTGTTTGTGTTTTTTCTGACTACAGTCATCGCAGGAGGAATCATTTACCATCGCGGTTGGCAGAAAGGATGGAAAGAAGCGAAACATGGAGCTCTGAATAATTAAAAATCAACTAAATGGCATTTTTTCTTTTTACAATCTAACTCAATAATCGGTTACAATTTCTGTCTCATTTCCCCTGTTTTGTGTTTTAAGTTTCTGTCCCCGTTGTTCCTGTGTTTGGCTTGTTCTGTTTTTTCCACCTTGCCCATGTCTAGTTTCTACATGGAATTGCCTTCATTGTGCATGTTTATGTAAATATATCTGGATCCTCCTCTCTCTCTTCTCTGAAACAGCCACTGTTACAATATCCCTGAGCTTTGCATTTCCAGTTAAATAAGCATTGATGCAGGTTACCATAAATTAAAATAGCAAATTGTGGCTCAGATGTCTTTTCCTGTTGGCCTGATTTCACTTTCATTTCAGAGAAACTCAGATGCTTTGGCAAATCTAGTTAGTCATTAATAGTTGTGGTGATCATTCAGGTTTGTGTGGTTCATCTGTGCTTGTCAATAATATCCAGTTAAATAGCAAGTACTGCTGTTGTCATTGTCTTTATGCAATGTTTAATAATTCAGCATATATAAAAAATATTCATGCTTAGAGTTTCAGTATTATGTTTTATGCAACTGTAGTTTTTACATGATTGAGAATGAGCTAAAAAAAAACAGCTAACATGCTTGAATATTATTAGACTATCTTTAGACATTACATATTTATGTAAACTGATGAGAATTAAAGCTGTTTTTAAGACAAAACATATGTTGTTTACTGCACATAAAGCTGATTAAATAAAAATATCACAGATATTATAATATAACAGATGTCTTCAATGATAAATGTGTTGTCATGATAAAATAAACAGCAGTAACATATAAACATAGAGTATTAGAAATTATATGTTTATATGTGCATTTTCTGTCAGAAAACCTGATCATTACCAATGCTAAACCTCATCAAACCCAACTTTATAAATTCTGATATACAGATCTGTTCTCACACTTTCAGAAAAAAAAAGAAGAAAAAAAAAATCACCTCATTGTCGTGCAAAGAACAGTCATGATTTCCTGACAGACTGCATTATGATGATGCAGGTAAACCACAAAATATGGGGTGAGGGTGATAACAATCTGACTTGCTGACACCAAAGGGCACATAAACAAATTAGCCTGAGTGTGTGTGTGTGTGTGTGTGTGTGTGTGTGTGTGTGTGTGTGTGTGTGGAGATGAGCAGAGCACCCCACCCCTCCCTGTCAGTAACTGTGCTAAAACAAATACTATGCCAAACTGTGAAAAGGAAAGTGCATATATTTTGTACAATTCTCTCTTTAAATATGTAAACATTTTGTACATTTAATATGACCTAGTCTTGCTTCTACTAAAAAAAGTGTCTTCATCATCTAATCAAGTTATTCCTTTCCACTGTTGTTTTTGTCAGTTGTATTACATATTACAAATACAAATCATGCCTCTTCCTGGTTTTCCAGTTCTAAGGTATTTGTATTCATTTAAGCACTGTTTAAACAACAGTCATGTAAGATAGTAGCTTATGCTGCACTTTTTGCCTTTTAACACACTGTGATTAAAGGAAAACTTTTGATTAAACTCAAAATCTTTAAAGCAGGGAAATTTATTTATTAAGTTACACATTTAAATATACAGGCAATAGAATGGAACAACTGTACATTGATCTGCCTGCATTGACACCATTTTCTGTAAGAGCTGCTGTGCAGCCAAAATGATATACCAGTTATCACTGTAAAGCTGCTTTGACACAATCTGCATTGTAAAAAGTGCTATATAAATAAAGGTGACATAGAAAATATGAAATGAATTCCCCCTTACACAAATGCTATAGTGCTTGATTTACAACATTCCTTCAGTAGAGTCACAAACACTCAAACAAGACAAGACTGCTCACATTCACACACATCTGATCAGAAACTTCAGTTACAGTGAGGTCATGTAAAGGATTTAGGATTTATATTTTATAATTTAAGGTATACAAGAACCAAAAGACTCCACCAAACAATAAAAAAAAAAAAAATTAAATAACACAAAAAGAAACAATATTTCCTAACAATTACATCATTCAAAAACTAAAATATTACAGTATCAGATATGGTTATTAAGCAGCTAGCTCCCTTAAAAATGTATAGTGTTTTTTTCTCAATATATATTGTTTTAATCAGGGAAGAAAATGGTGAATGCAGTGTAGGTAGTGACGCAATGGCGCCCCCTTGTGTAGACCAGAGTGAAAGACACCAAGAGAACTAATTCAGTCATTCAGTCATGTGCTGTTAGACCTACCCGAAAAATCTTTATTTCATGCTTCATCTGTTCTATTTGTATTTATTTGTGTGATTGCTTGTAATTTGTTTATTTGTTCTCATTTTATGACTGACTGTTAAATTGTCTTATAATATTAATATTTAATATAATGTTTTAGTTTTTGCTGTGTATGTTACATGAGTCAAAACAATGATAAAATACCAGTTACCAGCCACAGAAATCACAGTCCAACTGGGAAAATCCAATAGTCTACAGGTGTGGGAGCTGAGAAGAGAGCACTTCTTTATTTAATTTTTAAAGTCATTGTTTAAAGATTGCGTAAAGCTCTCAATGATTCTTGTTTTACTTACTATGTTGTTGTGTGTCATAAGTCATCATTTATGTAGCTCAATTTGTCCACTGATCCTGCACTAGATTCTGCAGATGATACTGAGAAGTTAGTAATTCACTTTATCATCAATCTGCTGTTCAAATCATGATGTAACACTTGCACTTGTTTAAATGCTTTATTTCTGAACATCCACTGATCTTCTCTCACCTTTGACTGTGAACATGATCAAGATTTCTCCTTCAGAGTCCAGAACCTCATATGTTCCAGCGTCAGTGACTGTAAAGTTATTAATGATCAGGTTTCCATCTCTGAAGGTCATTCGATCATTCTGAACCCCTTCACTTCTCTTCCAATCCTCCTTCCACCCTGGCTTCTTCTGCCCTGATGCTGCACTTTATCAGCATTGATCAAGAGAACATCCATCTTCAGCTGCTCTCCTTTCTTCACAGAAATCTCATCTGAGGAGAAACAGACATTAATCATTATTATAATGGTGTCACTCAGTGAGGGCCATGAGCTCACATATGGATACTAAAATTAAGAATGTACAAATCTGTCACTGTGAAGCCTATTGGAATGAACTAATCTGAATATTAGTGTCACATTCAGAGTCTCTAAAAGCACACGCTGATGGATTGATCAGATTTAACTTTACCATGAATACAAAGTTGTATACAAAGTTACATCTTCAGCTCTTTCTGACCATCATTATATGGACTCTCAGAATGTATTTCCCAGCGTCACTGAAGATCAGATCCTTGATGATGACGTCACATGATCCTTCTTTAAACACTCGACCATTTTGACTTTTCCTCTCACTCTCACATTCTTCATTCTGACAAGAAGGATGCTTTTTAACCTGCTCAAATCAATATAAATGTCTTTGTCTTTGGCCTCAAAGTCACATGACAGTGTGACGTTGCCTCCCTTTATTCCTGTCACAGGTAAAGTGCTGGTTTCTGCAAATACACACAGTATAATATTCATTCAATAAAAGGATCAATACTGAAAAATAAATGTGTCTGCATCATAAAATATTATAATGGAGTTATTTAGTCAATTGGATGTATATATATATATATATAATATATATATATGTATATACACAACAGTTCTTTCTGGTTCTTGAATCTGATTGGCTGAGAGCCATGCAATATCCTAGTAATAATAGCACTCCTAACTTTTCATCATTTGTATCACTCCGCTAGTCCACTTGAAGCGACTGTCATGGCGGCCAACCAAATCCACCATAAATTTTTACAAATACTACACTTGTTGTACCATGAACTGTAGTTTTAAGAGATTTTTAGGCGATAATGTAGTTGTTTAGACCTGAAATATGTGACTTATATTTATAATATTTTTAGTTTTATAGTAATAGTTTTATTACCTGAGACACCAAAATTTATATCAACTCAGCAGAAAAACATTCAACTAGAATAACTCTACCTGATGATGAATGATCAATCAAATGGCCACTGTAAGTGAAAAGCCACAGCAGCAGATTCAAGCGTTTGAACCTGAAGAGAAAACAGAAGAGCTCTGAGGTCACACATATTTCACAAAGACATTCATACAGGGATAAAAGCAATCAAACAAACAAAACAAAACCTCTCACTTTCATTTTGTCTAATTATTTAACACTTGACGGAAATGCCTAATAAGAAACATCAGACTATAACTCTTAGAGAAGAGTGGGGCGTCACCCTTAAAGAGTAATAACGGGTAAATCGGGTAAGGATACCTCTTTACTGACAGCTTTTGTACATTTTTTCCTGAGAGTGTAAATGATTCTTCAAAATCATCATACTCAATGACATAATCACAGTAATGGATGCATTCTGCATTAAGATGATGATTAATTTTCTTTAAAACATGTCAGTATTTAAATTTGATCATTAGACCACAATGCAGAGACAGTAAAACATAAATGTCACAGTTCCCTCGTCTCCAGGACTCCATTTCCCATGATCCTCCTGTTTCTTCACCTGCACTCACTTCCCTCGTCAGCTCCTCATCATCACTCATCACCTGCACCTGGACTCTATTATCATCACTCCCTTTATATGGCACTCACTCCCTGCACTCCTTGTCTGTCCTAAATGTTATATGAAGTGTTTAGATGTTGTCTCCTGTTTCTCTAATAAATACCCATTGATTGTGGAAATCCGTAAACGCCTCATCTCTACAACATCGAACCGTAACAATAAAGTGTTTCCACGTCATTTCCAGAGCAATGAAAACCATTTTGTCATGCTTTTGTCTTGTTTTAAACTTATAGTTTGCTTTTTGTTATGTTCTTGTTTCCTGTGTCATTTTTTTGTAGTTTTTTAATCATAATTATATAATTGCTAAGAACATACAAAACCAATAGGTAAGCACAATTACATGATACAAAATCAGGAAAATATTATAAAAATGACACAGTGAGACAGTTCTGGGGGCTTCAGAGTTGCTGGAGGAAAGGAGAGTATCTGGGTAGGGTTTAAGTTCATTAACAAAAATAAAAAAAGTTGGGCTTAGAACCCTGAAATTTACATTTGTGTAAGAAAAAAATTTGGTGATATATGGGAGAGAATCTGTCAATCTGAGTAATGCATTACAATATTGCGTTACTCCCTAAAAGAGTAACTAATTGCATTACTTAGTTACTTTTTATAGAAAGTAATGCATTGCATTACTTTTGCGTTACTTTTTCTCACCTGGGCTGGGCTTGTTTGTTTGTTTTTTAATAACAACAAAAAAAGTTTTATTTTTGGCAAATATAAAGGTCCTTTCACACCAAAAGTGAAATGAATAAGCCTGAAGGAAATACATATTCACGCCTGCACAGTAGAGGGCGCAGCTCAAACAAACCTCAGCTGTGCTGCTGTTCTGGACTAAAGAAGAATAGGATACAGGAGAAGGACGTTCGTTATTATTCACAATGCAAGTTATAAATGAACCACACTGTAAATATAAAGAGGTCATGACTTTAAACTAGATGAATCATGTTTGCTTGATGCTAAAACAGTAATGGAAGCTGTTAAAGAGACAGGAATAAAAATAGTTTTATAACTTGACATTGTGGCTTGAGTTATACTTCATTGACAATAGCAAACTCTGCAACAGGAAGATGAATATATTTTGATTGTGCTGGTTTGATTTACTGTAAGCATATAAAACATAAAATAATGCATTAGAATAAAACTGAAGAGCTGTGTAAACATAGCCTACTTTCAGTTTACTAAGGAGTGATTCTGGACAGACACAAGTTTAGATAGATGGGTTGAAGTACTTAAATTATAAGTAATATTATTGTGTGTTTTTTTTTCCCTGATCCTATCAGTGCTTCACACTCCAGTCGAGATGGTGGTGTAATGCACACGACAATGTTGCTGACAACCACAAGAAATGACATAAGAAGAAGTAAAGCAGGAAGGAGCACTCATTCAGAAGTTGTGCTCATCTAAGCCACATCGACATGACGCCATTTAGAAAACGTTTAACATGTAAGTTCTTATTTATATAGCCCACACTCAGGTTATATGTTTGTTTATAAACATGAAATATGTTTAGTTCTGTTTAGTCAAAAAAATAACTTGCCAACCAACAAAATTCTGGTCAAATTGCTAATGGTTAATGGCTATAATTTACTATTTATTGAGGTTTTTAATTCAATGAATCCATGAGGATTTGATGACCCTAATCTGATGCATGTAATTCTAATTTAATTTATTGGGGAAAAAAAGAAGAAAAGTTTATAATCAAACAAATTTTTGTTAATGTATTTAAATGGTGAATAAGCAATATAATAAAGGGAAACTGTTGGGTTTGGAATTACCTCAATTCATTTTGCTTTAATAACCTTGCAATACGTTTTTTTGTGAAAATTACATTTGCAGATCGACCAAAACCAGCACACATTAGGTAATCTGTCTCAGTTGCAGCATGTTTTTTTTTTCTTTTTCTCTTTTTTCTTTTCTTTCTTTCTTTTTTTTAATTATCCAGTTGGACAGGATATAAGACAGTATTGTAAATACAAAACAAGTCTGAAACAGACAATCTAAACATTAAAACAATATAGTTTAGTTTTGCGTGTGATTATGAAGTTGTGTTTGGTGTGAGGTTGTGTTGTGCATGTGTACCTTTCATGTATCTTAATATATAAGGAAGAAAGTTTAAGAATGAAGAAAGGATAAAAAGAATTTGACACATTTTCAAAACTTTGTCTCTTTTTTTCAAAACTTTCACACAAATCCAAGAATTGCACACACAAAATGCAAAATGCCTCACATCTCTTGCAAAATGAAGCACTGCATTCAAAATATCACAATCACATCTCAAAAAGCAAACATTTGTCCAATGTTGCAAACACCTTTGCCATAATATTCTATTTTTGGATATATCACATTATTCAAAACCTAAAGCTCTTCTTTCATAAACTCATATGTACATTTCTGTACAAGATTGAAAGCAATTGGCAGAGAGATGCTGAAACCAAACTATTTTTTATTACTGTAAGCATGTGTGGTCGTGAATACAGTATTACACAGTACGAAAGAAAATCAGGTTCCAGAAATTGTGCAAGTAAAGGATTTTGTGTGTAAGCAGTTGAAAAAAACTGTAAATTAATTTGCTTATAAGCTACAGAATATGTGGAAGACTGAATCGATGCAGGACTTACGGTCTAATATTATTAACAATCTGGAATAGTGACAGTAAATGTGTTGATAATGTATGTTTCCACTTCAACTAAATTTAAAACTTATAATTATTATATAATTGGGGTGGTCGGGGAGAGTCGTTATGATTTAAGAGTTTTGTATGTTGGAATGTGCATATGTTTGCATGTACTGTATGTAACTTGGGTGGCATGTGCATAACAAGAATGTTAAGTGTATCTGTGCATGCATGTGTGTACATATGTATGATGTATATATTTAACTAATAATGTATATGTTTCTTGCTAATGTATATTTAACTTAATAACTGCAGAAGAAATTATAACTTTTGTTAGATTTTTTTGTATATATTATATTATTATATATATATATATATATATATATATATATATATATATATATTATATATATATATTAAATTTATCTGTATATTACTTAAATAAAATATATATTTGATCTTTGAAGTCAATGCAGTAATTATCAGTTACAGTAAGTTTCATTATAAATAAAGTTATGTTATTTGGGTTTTTTTTTTTTTGTTTGTTTTTTGTTTTTTTTTTCATGAAAACAAATACTTCTGTAGTTTTCCACACATGAAAATGCTGCTGATCACTGACAGTTGCAATTAGTGTTCAGTTGCAATTATGCAGTTCAGTTGCAATTATGCTTCGTTCATTAAAAAATGTATATTTATCAGGATTATATCATTTATTATTAAAATTGGTTGCACATTATTGTACAGTATGTTACTTGCAGTGCAATTACCAAGTACTGGGTAATATATGTTAACTACATGTGTTAAGGTTAGGTTTGGTTATTACATAGTTATTACCCAATTACTACACTAAGTACATGTATGTACATGCAGAACATGACTGTAAAATAAAGTGCTACCTAAAAATTATAAAATAGCATGGACTTGTGCTTTGTAACTTTGCAGATGTTTACATGCACTATATCAGCTATAACACACTAAAGAAAGGTATATTAACAAAGTATAATAGTTCCCCTTTATGTAAAAAGTAGTATTGATAAACCACATAATCAGCCATTTTGTACTTCAGGTGGACTAATCGTGGTGTCAATCATGGTGTTCATGTTGCTAAAGATTCTTACATTTGGAAGTAAGGAACTATATGCAATATTTGTAATGTCAATATTTTCTTTTTAAAGAAAAACATTGCATTATATTCTAACATTGCATTGTTTATATCCTCAGATTCTGCTCCTCTACAGAAGAGGTCCAATTGTCAGTGCTCTCTGTCTTGTGAAGGAGCACCTGAGCACCTGAAGAAACTGAAGAGCGTTCATGTTCGTGTAGATCACCAATCAGATACAGTTCATGATGCAATATATAACATCTCCAGTGTATTCAGAGAAGATGGACACTGTTCTGTGGTTGTGCCGAAATGTTTACAGCGGGACACACTGTTCGTATTAAGAATATACGCTAATGAAAATAACACAGTACCCAAACAACTCTACGAAGATAAAAAGTTAAAGCCTGGTAAGGTCATATTAATTAAAGCCAGGGGTGGCCAGCGTCGTTCCTGGAGAGCCACAGTCCTGCAGAGTTTTGCTCCAACCCTATTAAAATCTCACCTGCCTGTAGCTGTCCAGTAACCCTTAAGACACTGATTAGCTTGTTCAGGTGTGTTTGATTAGCGATGGAGCGAAACTCTACTGTGGATCTCCAGGACAGACATTAGCCACCTCTGATCTAAGCAATGTTTTAAAGCATTAGTTCACTCAAAATGAAAATCATAGACAGATTTAAGCAGCTTTAAAATACATTCTAAGAAATGCTGGGTTAAAAACAGCCCAAGCTGGCTTGAAAATGGGCAAACCCAATGATTGGGTTGAACTTTCGACCCAACGTGCTGGGCCAACTCAATCTCACAGCGATTTGTACGTATTTTACAAGGTGGCTAATTCATAATTCGTACAAACTCACATTTTTGCTAAATTGTACGTATTTTATTAGTTGCCAAATTCATATTCGTACAAATGTGGAAAAAAGTTCACATTTTAACAGTCACATGACGTGTGAAAACTACTCACAATATTTTGAATAGCTTGATTGGGATTGAATACTTACAGAATTTTCATTTTTTTGGGAGAACTATTCCTTTAAAGTTCTTTTAAAAATGTAATTCTATTGTTATACAGAATGAATAATTTTATTGCTCATCCTCTCAAATTTCCCACAGACTGTACAGAGAAAAGCCTGAGGAGTAAGTGAACTCGATTCTTAAGCTACACACACTATAAGTTTGTATTTATTAAAAATGTTGGTAACGCTTTAGGTTACAGCCCCGATTGTACTGTGTAATTACAATTAATTTACAGCGTAACTTTCGATAATCACAGTGTGCCTATACAGTACGTACATGTAAGTATAGAGGAACAATATGTAAAGTCTTGGGAATATAGGGGTAACAACCAAGAAAATATCAAATGATTTATACTGTAAGTATTTTATAACTAAGGGGTACTTACACTGTTATGATAGACAATCTTACATTTGGGAGCAATTTAGTGAGAAAGTGCACTGATTAAGTTGTTTCAAGGCAAGTAGAAAGAACTATTGCAATCTTTTTTAATA
This sequence comes from Culter alburnus, assembly GCA_028476615.1. NCBI lineage: Eukaryota > Metazoa > Chordata > Actinopteri > Cypriniformes > Xenocyprididae > Culter > Culter alburnus. The sequence goes on from JAOTNS010000401.1 coordinate 86,363, forward strand.
CATGGGGAAATATGCTTTTGTTTCATGTAGTTACAGGGTAAGTATGACATTGTGGGTCGTAAATTAAAGTGGAGCTTGTTACACTCTTATTTCATGTAGTTACAGGGTAAGTAATCTGATATCACTGACTCCGAAATCCTTTATTTGAAAAAACAACTTTATTTAAAACAGGTCTACAACACTTATTATTCATTTATTCATTTTTTAAAATCAACTTTTCATTTCAAATTCTAAAGTCCTGACAGAAAGTAATGTTTTGTCCCTTTGTTGTTGTTGTTGTTTCTCTTGCATGGCTTCCTCCTGCTCTTGTTTCTCAGCTGATGAATCTTAAGAAGGAACCCCATGAAAAGAAAATAAAGTACACCCAGAAATTTTCTCATGGTTTAGCCTATTCATCTTTTCGCTTCTGACCAGTTGTCACCAGTGCCTGCATGAGAGTCGACTTTGCGTTCGACGAAGCACATTGTAATAAGCAACGTGAAACTTTCATGACGTTCTCGCAGGAGATTCGTGTGAAACTAAAAGATGAGTACACGGTGAGCACATTTCCGGCTGTACTGTATTTTCTTACATAATAGACATGGGATTCCCTCTTAAGATTCATCAGTGGAAAGAAAGAAAAAGAAGAAGAGGAACAAGAGGAGGAGGAAGCCAAGCAAGAGAAATGAATAAGAAGTGTTGTAACTTTAAAATCAAATCTTGTTTTTCAAATAAATGTTTTGGAGTCAGTGAAATCAGATTGTTTGTGTTTTTTTATTATGTAACTATGAAACAAAAGCATTTCCCATGTATTAAAAAAGATTGCAATAGTTATTTCTACTTGAAACAACTTAATCAGTGCACTTTCTCGCTAAATTGCTCCCAAATGTAAGATTGTCTATCATAATAGTGTAAGTATCCCTTAGTTATAAAATACTTACAGTATAAATAATTTGTTATTTTCATGGTTCTTGCCCCTTTATACCCAATACTTTACATAGTGTTCCCCTATACTTACACGTACTTATTTTATAGGTACACTATGATTACTAAGAGTTACGCTGTAAATTCGTTGTAATTACGCAGTACTTTCCAGGCTGTAATCTTTCCCCCAACATTGAAAATTCATGCGAAGATTTCTTTTTCTGCCTCGGTTTAGGTGGTGCTGACAGGAACTTCTTCAACACATTCCTGATCCTGCTGATTTTCTGCTGTTTTGTTGTTTTGTAAATTCCTGCCAAAGAAAAGCTGCCATTTTCAGCATTACACACTGCACTCTATCATTTTGTACCTCAGTCCAGCGCAAGAATCACTACAGAACTTTTCTCAGTCTTTCAGAAGTTGTGTTGGGTGTTTAGCTCAGTCTACTGTAAGCTCTTGCACACTCACACTTTTGGTGCTCACACAGGTTCATTTGACGTCAGAGTTCAGTTTGTTCAAATGAAATGTGTTCTGGGTACGGATCATATGAACAATGATATGATTTTCTGAATAAATACTATCATTTTTAATTGGATGTCATTTTTGGCAGCTCATTCACGGCAGCTATGGATGCAAGTGCCATTCTGTGAGCTATTTATTGATTTGGCATTGATTAAGTGGCTGCCCTTGTGATGATGCAAATCATAGACAGTAAAAAAACAGTATGAACACAATCCAGTGGAGGCAGCTGGAGCAAGCGAACTGTTTCGGACAAAGCCATTGAACCTAGTGTGAAAGCACCTGCATATTTTTATCTTAATTTTTCTATTTTTATGTCTTTTATGTCCTATATGCTCATGTTGCACTATCACTTTTTGCACTGCTATAGCTTTATTTTTCTGAAGAAACATTCTGAATATGAAATTATGGACTTTCATTTACTGCACAAAATGAATTAAATGACTGAAGGTACATGTCTAGTAAGTTCAGTAACTGAGATGTTTTATTTTTTTTTTTTTTCTTACTTGAACTATGCATCAGGTCACTACTGAAATAAAAACTTGATCTGTGATGAAACCACTATTAATGTGATGAGTATTAAAGTATGTTTGTTTTGAATATTAAAGTATGTTTGTGATGTTACATTTCAAATTCTGGGTTTATAAAAGATGAAAGAAACTTATAAAAGTTGAATATGAAAGAAGCTTTGAGTACAGCCTCATTTATCATGTAGATTTGACTAGAACACACAGACCACATCCAATAAAAGGTGTATTTTCATTATGTGATTGCACATAAATGTTTGAAGCATTAGTGATGAAAACAGTACAGCTGTGATAAAACACAGCACTATTTAACACTTTAAGATTGGAAATGGAAATGGAAACACTCTGTGGTTTTAGTCTCTGCATTGCTCTGGAACACCTAGTTTGATCGACACACAAAATGGAGAAGTTCATATACCTCTGTGCTTTTTCTACCTGGATTATGCAAATAATTACCAGTGGTAAGAATACTCTTTAAACTTGCACTTTACACCACTTTAACTTTAAATACATGAAGAGACTCTGTTTAAGAGTCCAGCATCAGTAACTGCAACATGACCGACAGATATGAAATCGGCTGGTTTCACCAGCATTCTCAACAAATAACAAACTAATATCTGCAAAAACAAGAAGTGCAGCCGGAAAAAAACTGCTAGTTACATACAATCAAAACTGGAGTTATCTGAAAGTTGATGTAGACACGGGGATCACCAGAGTCTCTCTAGTTATAACTGGACTAACAGAGTCAGATTCTGGCCTTTATTTCTGGGAACAAAGTCTGTGACTTCAGAGATGCACTTCGAAAAACCCTTCAGACTGGAGATCGAGGGTTAGTACTGTCAGTACTCAAATCTTCATGCTTTCAATGTGGAGATTTTTGAGCAAATTATTTTACTCATTTTATGTCAGTCATCATTAGTACTGGTGCTGCTGTGATGATCAACCTCTTTCACTAAGTATTAAAGATGACCTTGTCTTTGTGTTTGATAAATATATTTAAAATATTTCAGACAAGCTGGCAGAAGAGAGGATAAATGTATTTGTGTCACAGAAACACCAGATGTTGTTGAGGTCAAGGTGAGAGCAGATGTTATTCTTGATTGTGTTTCATTTCCTCACAACTCTGAGAATAAGTAAATGATCTGGTAAATGATAATGGTCTGATCTTACTTTCATTTTCGAGGAACTGAGATGTTTTTACATGTAGAAAATGAGCCAATGTCCTTGTGACAGACTATCACAGCTAATACCAGCAAACATGCTTTAATATCAAAATGAACATTATGTGTCTGGCTATAACTTTAGACTTTATCTGGAGGAGCATTAATATGTGCATATAAGTTGTTTTCAAGAGAAAATATAAATGTAAATCTCTTCTGTGGCACATAAAGCTTGATTTATTAAAAATGTCAACAGATGTCTTCAATGATAAATGTGTGATCAAATAAATAGCAGTAAAAACAAATTATATGTCTGGCAGAAAGCCTGATCATTACCAAAGTGAAACCTCTTCAAACTATGTTTAAAGTCAGATGTCAGATCTGTTCTTACACTTTCAGAGGAAACGTGTCACATCATTGTCGTCCAATGCAGAATAATGATTTCCTGACTGATGCAACTGAACCATAACATTACAACAAACCAACTATCGTTGACACTACAAGGGCACTATGGGAAGAAGACAAGCTGGTGGAGGCAGTGTGATGCTTTGGGCGATGTTCTGCTGTGAAACCTTGGGTCCTGCCATCCATGTGGATGTTACTTTGACACGTGCCACCTACCTAGGTATTCCCTGGTGCTGTGGCCTCTTTCAGCAGGATAATGCTCCTGCCTCAAAGCAAATAATGCTTCAGGAATGGTTTGAGGAGCACAACAACGAGTTTGAGGTGTTGACTTGGCCTCCAAATTCCCCAGATCTCAAACTAATGGAGCATCTGTGGGATGTGCTGAACAAACAAGTCCGATCCATGGAGGATCCACCTCACAACTTACAGGACTTAAAGGATCTGCTGCTAACATCTTGGTGCAGATACCACAGCACACCTTCAGGGGTCTAGAGGAGTCCATGCCTCGACGGGTCAGGGCTGTTTTGGCAGGAAAAGGGGGAACAACACAATATTAGGAAGGTGCTCATAATGTTATGCCTGATCGGAGTAAAACTTTGACTACATGTATTTATTAATCACAACGGATCATAGGATCATGTGACATCTTCATCAAGGATCTGAAACTGAGTGATGCTGGGAAATTCATTCCGAGAGTCCATTACACTGATGCCAGACAGAAGTGGAATGACAAAACGGAAAGTGCGGACAGAGATGATGACAAACTAATGACACTGAACGAATAGTAAGTAAAACAGGAGTCAATGAGAGATTTACAAAAAACATGTAAGCAGTGAGTTTAAGTGTACATTAGTTAAAGTGACCTATTTAAAAGATCAGTGGCCGGTTGTAGTTTATGCAAGTCATACATATAAAAATTAGATTGGTCTTTGAATATGAAGAATAAGACGAATTAACTGAACAACAACAATATGGAATATCCTGCTTTTAATGCAAGTTGACATTTATTTAGTAAGCTCACTTTAAATTTCTATGTAAATGTAAACCATATTGTAACCATTAGTGTCTCTGTATCGTGGTCTAATAATACAATTTAAACGTCGACATGTTTTGAACTTGAGCGGCCAAATGAAGAAATGACATTTCTTCGGATATGTTTTCATGTCAGTCACGTGACACAGTTCAGTTCTTCACGTTAGGATGTGTGAGATAGTTTCAGTTTTTTTTAATCATTCTCTTTCTTGTCGACGCTCGCTAAACTTGCAATAATTATGAAGTTTTGATGCCTGATCAAAAGACTCAAGAAGAACTTTATCATGTAGTTTTCATAGTTAAGAATCCAGCCTGTGTTTTTGTGTTGTTTCAGTATATAGTGGTTTCTGTGTGGAAATAACGTTACTTCTGCTAGAGATGCGGAATGATCCTCGACACGTTTACTATGAACGTCTCCATTACTGTGATGATGATGGTTTTTGTAAGTGGGGTTATTAATATCATTATTAAATTATCACTGAATTTTGAAAGCCTGTTATTCGTGTATTGACTGATTTTCAGAATCACACAGAAGGAATCATTTATAAAACCAAAGAGGTGTTAAATATTCAGACTAAAGGAAAGTGAATGTTTAGTAATATTTTATCACTCAGGAAAGTGTTTTATCTGTATAAATGTGTTTTGTGATGTGTGTCTGAAATCAGCTCATGTTTCTCATCAGGTCCAGAATCTTTAATCTTCTGCTGCTGTTGTTGTGCTTTATCAATCATAGCGGTCAATGTAATATTTGTTTATAAATTGTAACAGTGTTTGATCTTCAGTTCCGGGTAGAGTTATCATCGATTGTGTGTCGTGAGACTGTGGTTGATGATGAAAATTCCCCAGCATGTCACATTATCATTCCACACTGAACCTCCATTTCATTCCTAGCTTTCAAAGGCCAATAAGCAATGCTTTCTTTTTAGCTGAACAAGATAACTGAAGAAAGTGAGAAGATTGTTTAATTATTTATTTAAATGATTATATGAAAAAGGTGATCATGGCTCGAATCAGCAACCTTATATAGGCATTTCTGATGTTAATATTGGAGAAAACTCTTACATCATCACTTCACAATTATTAATCCTCTTGGATGTGAGCAAGTGACTAAAATAAATATTTCATGATGACCTTTATTACTGAGAATAGACAATAATGTATTTTGTTCAGTTGAATGATTTATTCTGTCTGTATTTGCAGAATCCTCCACTGTAGGAAACATCTCTATACATGTGACAGGACAAAAAGGAGAAACCGCACCCTGACATGTGATATTGAGGCCAAAGACATTTTTCATGTTATTCTAAACAGTCTGTCAAAAACCCATCCCTGTCTGTGAGATGAAAAAACTGTAGTGGTCGGTTTTTTAAAAAGGATCATGTGACATCTTCATGAAGGATCTGCACCTGAGTGACGCTGGGAATACATTCTGAGAGTCTATTATAACACTCCGACTAAAGTGGAGCGACAAAACAGGACGTACCATCTTCAAATTCATGGTAAAGTCAAAACCATCAGCTTTCCTTTAGTAATTGTGTTGGTATTATCAGAGACACTGAATTGAACGTACCACCTGATATGGGTTTTTCCAATGCCTTGCTTTGGAATATTGGAATATAATATCATAATGATTCTAAATATGTGTTCACAGTCTTGATTGATTGACATAATTATAATAATGATGAATGTGTTCCTGTTTCTCCTCAGGTGAGATTTCAGTGAAAACAGGAGAGCAGCTGAAGATGGATGTTCTGTTGATCAATGCTGATAAAGTGGAGAAAAACTCCAGTGGAGAGTGGACAGAGGTGTGGACGAGAGGTCACGGGGTCAGCAGTGATCGACTGACACAGTGATGGAAATTGGACCATTAGTAATTTTACAGTCTCTGACACTGGAACATACAGAGTTCTGGACTCTGAAGGAGAAATCTTGATCACAGTCACAGTCACAGGTGAGAGAAGATCAAATATTTGAGCTTATTTTACAGCTCAGGTTTATTCATCATGATTTGAACAGCAAATGCTAAATGTTATGACTAATATTTCAGTATCATCTACAGAATCCGGTACACAAACTGTGGGAGAAAGCAAGGATGGCACTGAACATAGTAAGTAGGACAGGAGTCATTGAGAGCTTTACAAAATCTTTTAGTGCGTTAAAAAACAACATTTTAAAAAACTGTATTCTCTTCCACCTTCCTTCTTCCAGTTGCAGTGTTTTGGCGTGTTGGACTGCCTGTGATTCTGGTTCTGGTTTGGTTGGTGTGACTGTCTTTGTTTCATCAAGAAACGCCAGCGCTGCATGATGGTTACTCACAGGGCAGTCAAAGTATTAGCCTATAATAATGCGCCTTCAGAAAGCGATTATACTGTAAACGTACCCAGAACATCTAGTGACGACTCTGGTTACTTGTAATTCATCTTCAGAGTGTAATGTGAGTGGTTGTTTGAGAGATGAGATTGACAAGGCGGCAATGCGATATACAAGCAGTGGGAGAACGCTGTCACACTACAGAGTGTTTGATTTACCAGTTGTTACTGATTGTAATATAGATGTTTGTGAAACACACAAGTCCTGTTTATGTGTTACATTGAGGTCGCTGAGTGTTTATAAAAACATCCGGTGTCGTTAATCAGTCGGTTCAAGCGTTTTTTAATATCAACTCATACCTCTCACGTTACTCATCTGAACGATCTATAAGTTAAAGTAACATTTGAACAGGACAGATTGACTAGTGTCAGCATTGTTGTTTCCTGCATGACGAGGGAGACATTGAGGACCAGATAGCGCCTCAAATGCCCGTGATATTTGGGGTTCCTCTGGCTACGCGGGAGGTGCATTTCATCGGCTGGCGAGAGTGAGCGAGACCGAGGAGCTGCGGGAGGCCTAATACAGGGGTCCAGGATCGCTGTTTGATTCACACACGAAACTGACGTACTAATGTTGATTTGTTTGTGATCAGGAGAGTGAAGCGGCCATTTTTCAGTTTCCTGCCATGAACACGAGCCACGATTCAGGCCTGCAACGGTGCTGTGTGTGTATGTGGGTCCACAGTGTTTAATCTTCATATTGTGGTGTTCAGCTTAACAACTGAATATTCAAAGTGATATTTTACAACTCTATGTGAGTAGGTCTGTGTACATTTCAGTTTTTTCAATTGATTGTTTTTTTGATACAGTTTGTTTTTTTTTATACATTTGTTGTTCAGTGGTAATTTGGTCAGATTTAAAGATTTAATTGTGTGAATAAATCACATTCTCAGATTCCTTCATTTGAGCTATTTTTTACTTTGTTTCTGTTCTAATTAAATTCTTTATATTTTGTTACTTATCAAAGAAAGAGTTTTATTCATTCATAAGAGTTTATTTATGACAAGTTACTAATATGTGAATATAGATATTCTTATACAGGTGCTGGTCATATAATTAGAATATCATCAAAAAGTTGATTTATTTCACTAATTCCATTCAAAAAGTGAAAACTTGTATATTATATTCATTCATTACACACAGACTGATATATTTCAAATGTTTATTTGAAGGAAAATCCCAAATTCAGTATCTCAGAAAATTAGCATATTACTAAAGACCGATACCAAGAAAGGATTTTTAGAAATCTTGGCCAACTGAAAAGTATGAACATGAAAAGTATGAGCATGTACAGCACTCAATAGTTGGGGCCTTTTGCCTGAATTACTGCAGCAATGCGGCGTGGCATGGAGTCGATCAGTCTGTGGCACTGCTCAGGTGTTATGAGAGCCCAGGTTGCTTGATAGTGGCCTTCAGCTCTTCTGCATTGTTGGGTCTGGCATATCGCATCTTCCTCTTCACAATACCCCATAGATTTCTATGGGGTTAAGGTCAGGCAAGTTGCTGGCCAATTAAGAACAGGGATACCATGGTCCTTAAAACCAGGTACTGGTAGCTTTGGCACTGTGTGCAGGTGCCAAGTCCTGTTGGAAAATGAAATCTGCATCTCCATAAAGTTGGTCAGCAGCAGGAAGCATGAAGTGCTCTAAACACCTGGTTTACGGCTGCGTTGACCTTGGACCTCGAAAAACAGTGACCAACACCAGCAGATGACATGGCACCCCAAACCATCACTGACTGTGGAAACTTTACACTGGACATCAAGCAACGTGGATTGTGTGCCTCTCCTCTCTTCCTCAAGGACTCTGGACCCTGATTTCCAAAGGAAATGCAAATTTACTTTCATCAGAGAACAACTTTGGCCCCTTAGCAGCAGTCCAGTCCTTTTGTCTTTAGACGCTTCGACGCTGTTGTTCAAGAGTGGCTTGACACAAGGAATGCGACAGCTGAAACCCATGTCTTGCATACGTCTGTGCGTAGTGGTTCTTGAAGCACTGACTCCAGCTGCAGTCCCACTTTGTGAATCTCCCCACATTTTTGAATGGGTTTTGTTTCACAATCCTCTCCAGGGTGCGTTTAGCCCTATTGCACTTACACAATTTTTTCTACAACATCTTTCCTCCTTTCTTCTATAATGTGTTTGGACACAGAGTTCTGTGAACAGCCAGCCTCTTTGCAATGACCTTTGTGTCTTGCCCTCTTGTGAAAGGTGTCAATGGTCGTCTTTTGGACAGCTGTCAAGCAGCGTTTCTCATGATTGTGTAGCTACAGAACTAGACCATTTAAAGGCCTTTGCAGGTGATTAGAGTGTGGCACCAGGTGTCTTCAATATTGAACCTTTTCACAATTTTCTAATTTTCTGAGATACTGAAATTGGGATTTTCCTTAGTTGTCAGTTATAATTATCAAAATTAAAAGAAATAAACATTTGAAATATATCAGTAATAAATCATGTAATAAATGAATATAATATACAAGTTTCAATTTTTGAATGGAATTAGTGAAATAAATCAACTTTTTGATGATATTCTAATTATGACCAGCACCTGTAAATAGCTTTCTAAAGAAGAAGTACTTCATTTGGACACCAGAGGGGCCTAATAACTTCAACATCTGTAGGCATATAGTAAATGAATCTGGTGCACTGCCCTACTTAATTAACATAAAGGCAGATAGGGGGCGCTACATGTATTAACACAAATACAAAATTAATTTAAATACAAGGAGACAAGCCACTACTCTAAATTATGAAGGTATGATTATCCAAAATGATGATAAAAGATGTAATATTTCTTAATTCTGTAATATTCCAGGTCTGTGCAGCTCTGTAAGAATAGACTGACTGCCCAAAAGCACTTCTTCTATGGGGTATTTTACAATCTCCTCTAAATGGCTCTAGTAGATGAGTTATGATTTTGCAAATGGGATTTGAGAATATTGACCATTAAAAATATTAAACGGGAACATGTCATGCTTAACCGTTAGGGTCAACGTTAAAATCACATGCCAGTTAGAAAGGAATGCTAAGCTTTATGAGTTAAACATGTGATTTTCCAGCACTGCTAATCACTGTAATCCCTTTAATGTCTTCATCATTTCAGTATTCAGTGATACAGTCCATCATGTTTGAGTAGTGTTGTGATAATTTTAAGTTTATGGTCTTTTTGTTTTCTTTCAGTTGTTTTCATCTTTTTCTTTGATCAGACAAAGAGGGAGAATTAACTGTTGATGTTACTTTATAAAGTATATTCTTTATAGAGTATATACAGAGCTATTGTAGAGTTCAACTGTACTGTTTGTGTATGCACAATGTACAGTAACTTAATAAACAAATGTCTGAGGAAATGTTTTTAGTGTCTTTCCGTTCATCACTGATATTGTTCCCGTTTTTAGAGTTTCCTGTCTTACTGTACCTTAGAAAAAACTTCCTCCTTCAGTTTTCAAAAACCCACACACAGCAATGCAGTTATGGCATGTAAACCAAGAGGAGACATCATTTGTGTTTGTCTATTTTTGTAAAGAACTTTTTATGTAATATGGTCACAATTATTAGGCTATTTGCACTAATTACACCATGTAAAAGTATCAGTTCTTTGCAATAAGAGTAAATAGTAATTAGATGCTATATATACTTTATATTGGCAGAGACTGTCTGCACCTCTATTTTTGTACATTAACAGGATGCAATAATATAATGTTTATATTTATTAAAATTATTAAATGGATGCTGCCTTATGGGAAGATAAAAAGCCTACACCTTCCCTTAAAAGGGTTAGTTCACCCAAAAATGAAATTTCTTAATTACTCACCCTCATGTTGTCCCAAACCCGTAAGACCTTTGTTTGTCCTTGGAACACAAATTAAGATATTTTTGGTGAAATCCGAGGGTATCTGATCCACACATAAGCAGCAGTGATACTGTATCTTTTGAGGTCCAGAAGGTTATTAAAAGACATCGATAAAATGACCAACGTGACTACAATAGTTACATTTTAATATTATAAAGTGACAAAAAATACTTTTTGTGTGCAAAAACATAATAACGACTGTTTCAACAATATGTAGTGATGGGTGATCTCAAAACACTGCTTCATGAAGCTTTGGTGCTTTATGAATCCTTTGTTTAAACACGCCTGTTCGGCGAGCATCCATTATAAAACACTCACAGTACATTCATTTTGACAACTACACAAATATATTGAACTGTGTTCATGCAGAAATACAATATTTTAGAATGAGTCGAGAGGGCATATGTGCAGTTTGTTTGCGCATACACAGCAAAATCCTGTTAAATCAACTCTACATATGGTCCGTCTCTAAATAGTGTTAAAGTAACACTGAAGCAGAGTTAAAGTCAGTTGTAGTTTTTGTTTCTCTCTTTTCTTCAGTGATTCTGCTTGTTAACAGCAGGTGTTCATCACTAATGCTCAATCATCACCTAATTAATTGCTTAAAGAGACCTGTACTTGTACGAATGACTCCTGTATGTTACTTATGTCTTTACCTTCATTACAGTCGTCATCCATCAAAACATTTTAGCGACACTGTTTTTCTTTTCAAACTTAGAGTGTTTGCGTTTTGAGCCACTGTTCAGTCTATTTCACAGCAGCACGATTAGAAACGGCCTGGGCTGATCCGAAACAATCACAGAATGTGTATGAGAGAGGTGGCGCCTTATTTAAATGTATTTTTAATTAAATTCATTTATTTTTTTAAATGTAACATGTTAATTTAATTAATAATTAATTAATATATTTAAATTAATTTAATTTATCTCGTGGCCCACCTGGAGGATTACTGAGGACCCCTAGTGGTTGGGAACCACTGCTTCAAACCTACCCAATAAACACTTTTAATATTATTAAACACATTCACAGTTTATTTCCAGTTTTAGAGCATTATTTTAATTTTTATTGAAAATAAACGTGAGCTCCGCAAAAGGTGGATTCAAACCATGTTAAACGCGTTGAAATCTTGGTCTGTGATAATTGCATTTTTGAGGGCCTATACATGCTCATATGTAAACATGTTAATTTTTGAGTGAACTAACCATTTAAGATGACGCTGAAGTGCGTTCCAAAAAAAGAGTTTTTTTCTTTTCCTACAACCTTCATCCCTTCGAAGCTCTCACTCCGGAGGGTAAACCCTTTGAAGGGATCAGGGCATTGGGATAAGCCCTTCCGAATGGAATGCAGGGAAGGTAGAACAAAGGCTAACAATACTCACCAATAAGTGTGTGTTTGAGTGAAGCTTAAGTGTCACTGATGGGAAACAGGTGTGAGTGTGTGATTAGTTCCTAGGTCCATATAATCAGAATAGAGCACAGGACAAGGACACAAAAACAGTAACAATCATCACTTTAATTTATGGCCCACAATGTCATACTTACCCTGTAACTACATGAAACAAAAGTATATTTCCCATGTATTAAAAAAGATTGCAATAGTTATTTTTACTTGCAACAACTTAATCAGCACTTTCTCGCTAAATTGCTCCAAATGTAAGATTGTCTATCATAATAGTGTGTAGCAGACTTCAAGTGGTAACTTCCAGACACACGGAAACACACCACACACGAATGGGATGATGGACTCAGAGGGTTTATTCCCCTTAAACAGAGTAGCGTGAGGCAATATTAGTATACACAATCAGGCCTACTCTCTCATTCCTGCTTCTCAGTCCGCATACACTTTGCGTCTGAGCACGAACGCTTAAAGGAGAAGCGATATATATATAAACTATATTTAACATGAGTATATGTAGTACTCAATTATCTCACATAACATGACAACGTAAATAACGTAATAGACAATACATAAATTTGCAATAGTTAGCATCCAAATATGCTGTAAACTCATGGAAATGCATATGTAACATTTACTATAAACTCTAAATTGCATCAAAATTTGATTGTTAAATCACTATGTGTACAACAGAGTTCTTTTTTTGCACAAACACACTGTAACATTGCATGAAAATGCACCAGGAGGCAGTTAGTATGGAAGGTCTAGTATACACTCAAGTATACATGCATTCTAAATCAACTCGCGAATAAATTCAAATTACAAAATAAACATTTAAATTAATCGCAGATTGAAACAACGTACCTTAAACAGAGTAGCGTGAGGCAATATTAGTATACACACAATCAGGCCTACTCTCTCATTCCTGCATGGAAAAATACACGTGCAAACTTTTAACACGGTTAAAAAGTACTACTTTCAAAGAAAATACGCTAATCACACGAATACAAGTTATGACAGAAACTCTTAACAGTGTTTTAACACCATAAATGTAGCAATCACACTATAAAGAGACAGTTAATGCAGGATTTATGTGAGAGAGAAAACTACCTGCTTCTCAGTCCGCATACACTTTGCGTCTGAGCACGAACGCTTAAAGGAGAAGCGATATATTTCCCTTCGGTGTCTCACTAATTAAGGCCCCACCTACAACAATTGATAGGAACTCCCGATCGGAACCATTGAATACAGAACTTAATGAAAATTAATTTGATACAAGTTTTGCTGAAGTTAACCAAATTTACAGAACATTTCTCTTGAAAAAAAAAATCAAATTAAATAGATGTCTCAGGTCAACCGCTACATACTCCCCCTTAACTTCACAAAACTTGTGCTACTACATTTCTGTCAGTTCAATAAGGGAGCAAATAAGGCAAGTCATTTGTTACTGGCCACACCATTTCGTCATGCAACATACATGTTACCCGAACATCACGGGACAAAGAATGAAAGAAAGTTGATCAGACTCTCAGATATTCTTTTGCTCAAGAGGTGCCTTATACACCACTCAATCTGACAAATGACTTTTTTCTGCTTGCCTAATATTCTTATGACTATGCTCATGTAACTTGAAACCTCTTAAAATAAAAGGGACTTAGTAACATCTTTGACTGCGTTGTGATTTGTTCTCTGAGTCATATTCTGAATCAGTATTACAGGTCTAACTAGCCTGCCAACCCGTGTTCGTACCTGGGTCACTACTTCAGACACATTAGGGGGTGCACTGGAAATGGACAAGGTGCTGGTGGATCTTGGCTGTTCTTTAGCACTGGGCATTGCATCAACTGTACGTACACTGGCTTGAGAGTCTGTTGGATTTGATGGAATGTTTCGATAGTCTGAATGAAGGCATTTACTTCAGACTCTGGGACAAGGTCATCCGATTTACTCTCAGGCTTTCCAGGGTCCATTTACACTCTCCTGTTCCTCTGGATCTCCTCTCCCTTCCACTGAGTCATCTGTGTCAGGTAAGGAAGCCACCCATTCAGCAGTGCGCTCTGTTTCAGGAAGGTCGCTCCCCAGTTCTGAACTCTGTGCCAAGGTTTCACCGGACTTCTCATTGCTGCTTAACGAGTCATCATGGAAAGACTCATTTCTCCCTCAAGCGGCAGAAAGTTGGCTTGCAACATAAGGTTACGGTGTACTACCTTCTCTTGACCTGTACTGGTATTCTTGACACGGTAAGTGTGGCATCTGGGGTCTTTAGAAACTACCACATAGGGCACAGATTCCCACTTATCAGCCAGTTTTCTCCGTCCCCTTTCACCCTTATTGGCTAGCAGCACTCTGTCTCCTTCCTCAATGTCACACCCCTTTATCTTCCTATTGTAGAATTCAGCCTGTCGTTGCTGACTTGCACTGGCATTAACTTGAGCAAAGTTAAGAGCCTCCTTGAGATCATCTCTCATCTTTGCAACGTAGCTGCCATAGTCTGTGATGTCGTCATTCCTTCCAACACTGTGGAACATAACATCTATTGGCAGACGAGGGATCCTTCCATACATCAGGTAAAATGGTGCGTAACCTGTTGATTCATGAGCGGTGCAGTTATATGCGAACGTCAGTGTCTGTAACATCTGAGGCCACTTTTGCTTGACTCTTGGGGGTAAGGCTCGTATCATACTGCCTAGGTGCGATTAAACCGCTCAGTGTGTCCATTCCCCATAGGGTGGTAGGCTGTCGTCCTCGACTTTGACACCGGCAAGCTGCATCAACTCCTGAATAAGTTCACTCTCGAAGTTCGCACCCTGATCAGCATGGATCCTCTCTGGGAACCCGTAGATGCAAAAGTATCTGTCCCACAGTTGGCGGGCTACTTGTTTGGCTGACTGATTGCTGCAAGCAAAGGCATGTGCCATCTTCGTAAAGTGGTCTGTGACCACTAGCACGTCTACACTCCCGCCCTTGCGATCCTCTGCAGACCAGAAGTCAATACACACCAACTCCAGAGGCCTGGTTGTTTTACACTTTCGAGTGGTGCCCTCGCTTCTGGCTCAGGTGTTGCTTACCACGCAGCGCTTACAGCACTTAACATACTCTCTGACGTCTCGCTCCATGCCTACCCAGAAGAATCTTTCTGGTCAAATGAAGTGTTCTGGCCTGGCCTTGGTGACCAGCATTGTCATGTGTCCCCTGCAGGACTTGTTCGGTCAGTGAAGCTGGGACAATGTATGCCAACGTTTCTGTCCTGTTAGCTGATCTTTGCACACACGGTACAAAATCCATCTAACATTTTCAATTTTTCCCACTGTTTAAGAGTTTTCAGGGTCTTCAGTGTCTCTTTTGTCCTCTCGCGTCTTGATGGCCTCCTGCCACGAGAGACATAGGAAAGAACTTGTGACAAAACAGGATCTTCTGTCTGTTTATCCTGAAGCTCTTTCAGTGTAAATACTGGCAACGCACTCTGACCAGCTGGAACCAAGTTGTGCACATCCTGAGCCAGCCAATGATGTACTTTTCCCTTCGGCCCTGCATTCCACTCTACCTGGCATCAGTATGGCCGACACTTCATCTGAGAGAGCGAGGAACAATTTGGACCTTGGCCGGAGAATGCAGGTTCAACACTCTGACTTTTAGCACTGATTCGGAAGGCATGCTGTACTACATCTTCTTTAAAGTGATTGGCTTCCTCCAACAGGGTTTTGTAAGGTTCCGTTACAACCTCTGACTTGCACGTGCCCGGACAAAAGGTTGTCGGCTCATGGCATCCGCCACCACATTCTTGTTTCCGGGGATGTACTGGATACTAAAGTTGTATGGTGCCAACCTGGCGACCCACCTCTGCTCACACGCATCGAGCTTCGGCTTCGTCAAGATGTAAGTTAATGGATTGTTATCCGTTAATACAGTGAAGGAATGGCCTTTCAGCCAGTGGCTGAATTTGTCACAGACAGACCACTTTAAGGCCAGGAACTCCAGACGGTGAGCAGGGTAATTGCTTTGGGCACGTGTAAGGGCCTTACTGGCGAAAGCGACAGGACGAGCTCTAGTTTCGCCTTCCGGAACTTGAGAAAGTACAGCGCCCAATCCATCCAACGAGGCGTCTGTTGACAGGACAAACGGGCGGTTGAAGTCTGGGTGTGCAAGTACTACAGATTCCAAAAGGGCAGACTTAAGCTGATTGAAGGAGTCACGCTGTTCTCTCTTCCAATCACTTGGGTTCAGCTTCCTAAAGACAGATGGCTTTGTTCCATTATTCTTTTGTCCTTCGGCTGCAGTCAGTGTGAATAAGGGCTTAGCTATGCTAGAGCAGTTTGTATGAAACGCTGATAAAACATAACCATACCCAGAAACGACTTAATCTTTTTTTGAGATGGCGTAACTCCGTCTTCCATCATAAGGTCCGTTTCAGTTATTGCTGTAATAGCTTGTACTTTGTCGGGATCGGCTGTTACACCTCTCTCATCGATCACGTGCCCAAGGAACCGTACAGTCCGACGCAACAGGTGGCACTTCTTCGGGGCAAGTTTTAGACCATGGGCCCTCAGGCGGCCGAACACCAGCTCAAGCCTCTCCAACGCTACACTCTCATTTGGTGCAATACTAGGAGGTCGTCTAGGTAACAAAGAATGGTCAGAAAGTTCTGGTCTCCAAATATGCCCATCATGAGACGCATGAAACTTGCAGGACTGTTACACAATCCTTGAGGAAGCCTGTTAAATTCATAGAGCCCCATAGGTGTTGTGAACGCGGTCAATTTTTTATCTTCCTCAGCCATCTCTATATTGTAGAACCCTGAGGTAAGATCCATAGCACTGAATATGGCATTGCCGCCAAGCGCAGCTAGACAATCTGCCTGGTGTGGCAAGGGATGTGCGTCTTTTAGTACGGGCATTCAACCACCGATAGTCGACACAAATGCGTAGATCTCCGCTTTCTTCCAGACGAGCACCAGCGGGGAGGCCCACGCTGGAGGATTTACGAATTATTTCAAGCTCCTCCATTTCTGAAAGAACATGTCTGAGCTTGTGGTAATGTGCTGGTGGACACGTCGGTAAGGCAGTCTAAAGGGGCGACTATCCGCAAGATGTATTCGGTGAAAGAAATCCCTTGCTTTGCCACAATCGAGTTTATTCTTGAGAACACATCCTCATATTCGCATATCAGCTGCACAAGTTGTTCCTTCCAGTGCTGTGACACTTCACAAGAATCAACATCAAGGTCTTAGACCGAGTTTACTCAGTTTACTACAGAGACTTAACTCAGGGGGCATACTGTCAACAACTGAGACGTGTGTCGTTTGGTGCATGACTTTCAGCTCATGACTGGTGGATGCTGGGGACTGATGTCCAAGTCCTCCAGAGCTACACAAGGGAATACATCAGCTAACTTTGTATTCTTTCGCAAAGTTATGGGCTTGTCAGCATTCAGCACCTTGACGGGGACCCATCTGTCATCACTCATGGATGCTACCACCCGCCCGATGACAATGTTCTTATGTGACTGTGACTTTGCAGGTTCAACTAGGACGGCACTTCCCTTGGAAACAGGTACGGTAGCAGGTAACCTGCCCCAAACGAGATGTTCTTGCTGAGGGCACAGCACTATGGCTTGGGTAAGCTTAGCCGTTCCTATCTTGCTGGGCATCTCAGTCCCTTTCCATCTGTGGATACCAGACAACATGTCTAAAAACTGCATAATGTCTTCATTACCTGAACTTTCAGGTCGATTCAGGACACGCCAATACCCGTGTGTACTCTTCATCTGGCTGACTATGTACTTGATAACATTAGTGCCCAAGATCATTTCATCTCGCTGACCAGGAACAACTAGAGTGGGAACACTAACCGCATGCCCGTACACTTCCATCTCAAGCTGGTAAATGCTCTCAGGCTGAATGCTGACACCACCACACCAAAAAGGACGATAGGGGTGTAACTGGTGCGGCAGCCAGCACTCTCTCAATGAGGAAACGTTCAATGCATCAGAGGGTGATGAGACTGGATCAACAGTCTTAGGATTGCTACTCGGAGTGAATGCGGCAGCATTAATGGCAATGTTTTCACCTTCCATAACTTCAACACTAGGGACTGCAGTAGCTGTCGATACTTGAAAGGTGCGGGGCTTAACTGTACTAGGAATTCTTCGAGACTGACTTTCCCTCTGATGTTCATCAATAGCCTCCTGTATCTCTTCGACTGACCATTTGCTCATAGGTTTGCACTTAAACACGCTGGACAGTTCAGGGTCAGGGCAGTTTCGTATGAACATCATGGCTATTTCTGCACTCATGTTCTCCATATTACCTCCACTACGTTCTAAATGGCTATTAGCTCGTTCAGCTGCAGAGTTCAATCTCACCCAGTAGTCTACGGGGCTTTCTTTAGCTTTAGGCTGTGTTGCGTAGAAATCTGCCAATGGCAGAAGTGACACAGGGTGGTCACTAAAGTAGTGTCTAACATGTCATAAATTTTCTCGACACTAGCTGGAGTAGAAGGAGCAGTGCTTTTTAGTCCCACTTTGATTATATTCTTAGCTCTTCCCAGGAGGTGACTCATGACTGTGTCGGCTTTCTCCGTTTCGGGCAGCTGCTTTTCTGTAAGTACAGTTCCATGACATCTATCCACTCTTGGACTGTATATTTATCACTCTCATCTCCTTTAAACATAGGTGGTTCTTTGATGTCAGACCTCACTATAAAGTTGACTTTGGGGGACTCAGGTGGGAGCTCAGTCTTTGTTAACTCTGATGGACTAGTGAGTAATGGGTTGGCTACACACTGACTAGCTAGCAAATGGCTGATGATTGACTCACCAATCTGACTACCCAGCTCTCCTATTAACTCTCGCAGCTGCTGTGTGACATTGGGGCTACCATCAGAAGGAGGAACACGTTGGCTGTACTAACTCAGGATGAGGATTTACTTCTGTCACTGACAAAGTATTCGGGAATAACAGCTTTGGTAGGGTCCCTGTATTCTCTCTTACACTATACAGACCTCTACCCTCCCAGCTAATGGAGTGAATATAGAAGTATCTCGACCTCTTCCAGCCATACTGTGTGGTAAAACAAATTGAATTCCAAATAAAAGAACACAAACTAATAAAATATAAATGTACAAAGGTTACAGATGTGGAAATCACTTAATGAAATATAGAAGTTGAGAACCCACAGTCTTCAGATGGAATGTAAGTGTAAATGTCAACGTCCAATACGTGCAAATGTCCAAAACGCACGTGCGTGTAAAGTGTACGACTCAGTCTGGGATTATGTGGAACTTCACGGTAGATAGATGAAAGTGTGTGTGTGCAAATGTCTGAATATCACTTGAAAATCCGCTGTATAGATCCTCTGGCCACGGTACAGCATCTACGTGTCACAGCACACTGCTTGACCCCGGCGATCGGCTGCGGCTGACCAAATGGATCCGGGTCACGGCACCAGTTAGATGTAGCAGACTTCAAGTGGTAACTTCCAGACACCACGGAAACACAACCACACCACGAATGGGATGATGGACTCAGATGGGTTTTCCCCTTAAACAGAGTAGCGTGAGGCAATATTAGTATACACAATCAGGCCTACTCTCTCATTCCTGCTTCTCAGTCCGCATACACTTTGCGTCTGAGCACGAACGCTTAAAGGAGAAGCGATATATATATAAATATTTAACATGAGTATATGTAGTACTCAATTATCTCACATAACATGACAACGTAAATAACGTAATAGACAATACATAACATTTGCAAGTTAGCATCCAAATATGCTGTAAACTCATGGAAATGCATATGTAACATTACTATAACTCTAAATTGCATCAAAATTTGATTGTTAAATCACTATGTGTACAACAGAGTTCTTTTTTGCACAAACACACTGTAACATTGCATGAAAATGCACCACGAGGCAGTTAGTATGGAAGGTCTAGTATACACTCAAGTATACATGCATTCTAAATCAACTCGCGAATAAATTCAAATTACAAAATAAACATTTAAATTAATCGCAGATTGAAACAACGTACCTTAGAGTAGCGTGAGGCAATATTAGTATACACAATCAGGCCTACTCTCATTCCTGCATGGAAAAATACGTGCAAACTTTTAACACGGTTAAAAGTACTACTTTCAAAGAAAATACGCTAATCACAGAATACAAGTTATGACAGAAACTCTTAACAGTGTTTTAACACCATAAATGTAGCGATCACACTATAAAGAGACAGTTAATGCAGGATTTATGTGAGAGAGAAAACTACCTGCTTCTCAGTCCGCATACACTTTGCGTCTGAGCATGAACACTTAAAGGAGAAGCGATATATTTCCCTTCGGTGTCTCACTAATTAAGGCCCACCTACAACAATTGATAGGAACTCCCGATCGGAACCATTGAATACAGAACTTAATGAAAATTAATTTGATACAAGTTTTGCTGAAGTTAACCAAATTTACAGAACATTTCTCTTTGAAAAAAAAAAAAATCAAATTAAATAGATGTCTCACGAGTCAAACAGCTACAGTGGAAGTACCTTCAGTTCTAAAATACTTACAGTTATAAATCATTTATTTTCTGGTTGTTACTCTTTTAGTCCCAAGACTTTATATGTTCCCCCTTACTTACACATATTACTGTATAGGTCAATTTTTATATTTTTTGTGTCTTTTATGGCCTAATAGCTCTGGTGCACTATCACTTTGTGCACTTTTGCCAACTATGCAGCAGGGAAATACTGAAAGCAAAAAACTTGATTGTGATTGAAACCTAGGTGAGGAGTATTAAAGTAT